>CM076972.1:4487048-4588615 GCA_039105355.1 Benthosema pterotum | reverse complement strand
GACAAAATTCTCAAAATACATTTATCTTAGTTTAAGGGTTTTCAACAGTGGTCACTGAAGGATTCCAGGTGGTCCCCAGGTAAAGGCAAAGTTGGTTAACCAGATATAACTCTTTGAGAGCGTAAAAACCAATTGGACCATTGCGGGTCCATTTAGTTTCATGTTTTACTCTCTGAAAATACTTCATTCATCAATCATGTGAATTAGTCCAAGTCTACACAACTAGAGAATGTAGAAGAATAATGGTCATTTTGATCTGTATGTTTGACTGTTTTGTCTCCCAAATCCAGCCTGGAATTGTGGACAAAAGCAAAAGAAATCTTTAGTTTTGGGGTCTGTGGGGTTAAAATGTCATCAAACGGTTGTCCGTGGCTCAAATGCTGAATAAATAGGTTGAAAACCAAAAGGTTGAAAACCACTGCTTTAAGTCATTGTAGTCATTTTCCATGGGATCGACAGAATCTCCATGGGTGTAAATGGGGTAGCGCGTGGTCCATGGTTCTTATCAGTGACCACCCGGTCTGCTCTATAAAAGTGGTCCATGGTTCTTATCAGTGACCACCCGGTCTGCTCTATTAAAGTCATCAACGTTCCCCAAAGTGCTGATGAGTTAATGTTTCTGCAGATGACCCCGCGGGGAACTCCGGGGTTAATTATGAATTTCCGATGCTCATTAAGCCAATTAAGCAGCACTAAAGCGAAGCCTGCATAAGTAGCGTGACACTGTACGGCGTATTGATCCCTCCTCCGCAGTTTTTCCCTCGTCGTGAAGCAGCAGCAGCAGCGGCCGTTGCTTTGAAATGCTTTTTTTCTCCTTTTTTTCTTGCCGCTGTAGAGGACTGTACTCATCAGGGAAACACTTCTGCGGGCTATTCAAAGTATATATATATATATTATATATATATATATATATATATATATATATATATATAATATATATATATATATATATATATATATATATATAAATATATATATATATATATATTAATACAGCCGGCTCTACACTGGCTGAGCAGTACAATGACAGAGGTTATGCACCAGGGGTTTTCAACCTTTTTTACTCCAGGGACCACCATTTATTCAGCATTTGAGCCACGGACCACCATTTGATTACGTTTTCACACCAAAGACCTAAAATTAAAGAATTCTTTTGATGTTGTCCACAATTCCAGGCTGGATTTTGTCAACATTGTCAAATATTTTTAACTCTTGAGAGTGTGAAAATGAAACCAAATGGACCCGCAAGGGTCCATTTGGTTTCATTTTCACACTCTCAAGAGTTACATCTGGTTAACCAACTTTCCATGCTTTAGCCTGGGGACCACCTGGAACCTTCTCAAGGACCACTGGTGGTCCCCGGATCACTGGTTGAAAACTCCTTTTATACACCATGCTAGTAAAAAACAGCATGCTAGTCTTGCTAGTCTTTGCTGGTCTTTGCTGGTCTAGCTGTTGGTTTTGCTGATCTAGCTGGTGGACCATGTAATGCTGGTAGACCAGCATGAGTTTAGCTGGTGATGCTGGTCAAGGTGGAGGACCAACATAACCAGCTAGTAAACACGACATATGCTGGTTGTGCTGTTTAAGCTTGTATTCTGGTCATGCATGCTGTTTTTTTCCCACAGCAGCAGGGGCTGCTATGTGCACACATAGATGCACACAAGGGGGCTTCAGCCCCTGCCCTTTTACCCCACTGAAAAAACACAACAATTATAACTGCCCTCTGCAGACCATGAATGAGAGAATTTACTATGATGAAAGAAAGGAAAAATGCCACTATATCGTTTCATTTACATACTATGCTGTAAAGGATAGCACTTGATTGGCCAACAGCCCTGTCACTCACTTTGTTCACAACGTCAGAAACAATCACCGTTAAGATGGGCTTTGATAACGCCCATCCTAGAAACTGCTGTGGTGGAGACTAGAGGGACTTCTGAATAATGAAGTGAAACGAAGTGGAACGAAATGACAATTCAGACTGAGGTCAGGCTACAGTTTAGGTAGAGATGCACAGTGTAGTGCCCCTGTCACAATGTGGGGGAGCGTCTCAATTTGTGGGACACTTGAAAAGTCTTGAAAATAGAGGGACTGTACCAAGCAAAGAGGGACAGTCCCTCTATTTTTAAGACTTTTCAAGTCGCCAATTTTCATTTTCAACTCTCCACTATAAATGAATTGTGAGCTGCTCTGCCCCCCTCCTCCCAGAACAGAGAGTGATTCTGTTTCAATAGTTTGCACGTTCCTGTTGAAGACCAACATATGGATCAAGCTTCGTCACGTGACTCCCATAGGAAATGAATTCAGAGAGCTGCTCTGCCTGCAGCCTTCTGTCTGTCCCCTCTAGAGACACAGAGAAGAGTCTGCTGTGTGTCTTTTATATGTCAGTGAGGAGCTCCGTGTGTTGGACTGGTGGAGACAGTATTATAGGCCTCTGTCCGTCGGGAGGAGACATAACCGCTCCAACGTGATATTTAGCACCTCACAGAGATTAAGGAGCAATGTATGGCAAGCAGCGATGGACAAACAATGCATTTCACTGCTTCACTGCCGTTAGTTTAAAGGGATAGTTTGGATTTTTTTTAAAGTTAAGCTGTATGAAATACTTGCCATTAACCCATAGTAGGCGGGAACCCCTAGTGGTAGTTTTACCCTAGTTGGCGGGCATGTTGGGAAAGTTCTCTTTTTTTCTGAAATAGTTCAGTTCATCGTTCATACATTTAAAAACGAACTAGTTCCGTTCATAGTTCATTGTTGAACTTTTAGAACTAAAGTTCATGGTTCCAAAAAAAGAACTATTATAGTTCTTTTTCGTTCTTTTTTACCTCCCTCTTTTTTTTTTGTTCAAAATGATTGCAGCCCATAGCCATATACAACTGAAGATGTTGTAGGAGCCAAAATGACGTTCTATATAGCTTACATTATGTTTCACTGGGGTTGTGAGGTGCCATAGGGCTTCATTGATTGGTTGAAGCGCCTGTGTGGGTGGCCACCGTAGCTTACAAGTGCCGGTCTTTCTCAGCTCACTCTCTATATACTGGTTTTGGATTCTTGGAGGCAGGGTGAGCTGGGAGGCTACAAAGTTTGTTGACAATGTTGTGGCTGAAAATGACTTCCAATAAGTCACTCATACCGGCAGGCTAAGACTGGGAGTGATAGAGACTGTATGACGCGCAACATTATACATGACACAATGATAAAAAGGATTCGAACAAGGAAATAAGTTATGCTTGTGTTTACTATAGATCAGTGCACCAAATATTACAATTATTCAATGAGTAAATGCAATCGCAATAAATATGTGCAAATCTATGTAACAGTGAACAAATACGAATCAAATAACCAAAGTGCCAAGTGCTACAAAGTTTTTGACCGCACTTAATAGCACTTGGCACTTTGGTTATTTGATTCGTATTTGTTCACTGTTACATAGATTTGCACATATTTATTGCGATTGCATTTACTCATTGAATAATTGTAATATTTGGTGCACTGATCTATAGTAAACACAAGCATAACTTATTTCCTTGTTCGAATCCTTTTTATCATTGTGTCATGTATAATGTTGCGCGTCATACAGTCTCTATCACTCCCAGTCTTAGCCTGCCGGTATGAGTGACTTATTGGAAGTCATTTTCAGCCACAACAGATGTCCTTAATTAATCCTTTTTATTATGGGTCAATCTGTCAAAGTTTTTGTTTGTGAAGATTTTATTATGAAGGCGCTCAGTTCAGTCCAGCCCTCTGCATCTCTGTGTGCTGAAAATCAGCAGAAATGGAATCAACAAGCTCAAAGTGCGTCACTGAGTTTTGTAGATCTGCTCTATTTTCAGCTCATTCTAGTCTCACTCTTGAACAGGGCTCAATGCTTAGCATTTTTTCCAAGAAGGCTACTATTTTACAATATCAATATATTCACATAGCCAGGTCGACTGAAACCCCGACCACCAATTAATTAATGCAAATGAGACCGGGCCGTCGCGGGTATTGTTTCGGTCGGGTATCCCAACTCTATACAAACCTTAAGGCCGCCCCTGCTTGTAGCAGGCTAATTGTAGCCTACCGGTAAATAAAAATGAAAACGACCCGACGGCAAATCAGTCAATGATGATGCACAAGTGTTTGTGCGTCCGAGCGCGCACGTGCATGGTGCGTTATTTATGATTAATCACGGGATAGCAGCGGCACACATGCGTGAGGCAAAAGGTTGCTGCAGACAGTAGGCTAAATGATTCAAATACACGCACAGCGCAGGAAGATATACATTTTACCAACATGAACAGCTTTAGTAGCTCATTCAACGTGTTGGAGAGAAGCGTCCTTCCTTGGTGCTGTGTGTTGGCTGTCTGATGCTGTGTGCTACTGACAGAGCAGAGGGAGGGCGGGGCGGTGGCAAGGAGAACAGATCTTCAAGCTAAGGATGCCTCGAGCCTCAACACGTTGATAGCTTGTATATCTGCTCTATTTTCGCGAACAACACCGCCGTATTACAGTCATTATAAATTTAGGTATAGAACTAAATCTATATTACTGCTCTTGAACGAAATCGAACGCAGGAAAAGTGGCGTTCACTCACGCACGCCAGAAATGAACGAGTTCACATCGCCGTTCTTCAAGCAGATATAGGGTTCGTTCCGTTCAAGTTCCTTAAAAATACGAACGGTTCAAAGAACTTTCGTTCTTTGAACGCGTTCGGGTACAACTCTGTTGGCGGGAACCCCAATAGGGTTCTGTACAGAATGTACAGTATCAAAAAGTGTCAAAAGTTTGATGGTGTTACACAATAATTTGAGGTTTTTCAATACACTTAGGTTAGTATTTCAAATACATTTTTAGAATCGGGATAGTCTACAATGGGTTAATAAAGTGGTGTAAAATTACATTTTCAGTTAGGGTGTACTGACTCATACCATAAATTAATCCATAAATGACTTGCGACTGTTGTGACCAATGGTCGCAGTCGTGAAATGATTTCACCCCTGCTGGAATTTCCTCAAAATAGTAGTAGTAGTATGATTGGAATCCCATTTTTTGCAGCTACTTCCTTGCATTAGAGTTAATGGTCTAACAACAGCGTTGTTAGTGAGCAGGCAACGCTGACACCAACGCAGGAAGGTTCAAGGAAAGTCCAAGGAGATTCTTTCTTGCATTTTTTTCTCCCCCTTTGAATACCGTAAACGCAGACAGTACAATAACACACAGACAGTACACACGCAGACAGTACAATAACACACTGGCACTTCAAACACGTGCTAAACATTTCATTTTCATTACCCGAGGCTTTTCTTTTTCTTTTTGCTGTACTGTATTCCCTGCCATTAGGTCTGATGTCGGTACATTTATAAGTGCTTCCCAACGCCCACCCACCGACATGGTTATCTCATTGTGTGTGTGTGTGTGTGTGTGTGTGTGCGTGTGTGCGTGTGTGCGTGTGTGCGTGTGTGCGTGTGTGCGTGTGTGCGCGTGTGTGCGTGTGTGCGTGTGTGTGTGCGTGCGTGCGTGCGTGTGTGTCAGGGTTGGATTTAGCCAGCCCTACTAGGGTGGGCTGGAAGAATGGCAGGGTGGGCAACTCCAAAGTTTTTCATATGAAGCAGTGTTTTGCAATCTTTTTGACACCAGGGCCCACTATTTATTCGGCATTTGAGCCACGGAGGACCACCATTTGAGGACATTTTAGCCCCACAGATTCCAAAGCTAAAGACTTATTTTGCTTTTGTCCACAATACCAGGCTGCATTTGGGGAGAAAACAGTCAAACATACAGATCAAAATGACCATTAATCACTGTAGTTGTGTAGGCTTGGGCTAATTCAGATGACGAATATTTTAACTCTTGAGAGTGTGAAAATGAAACCAAATGTCCATTTGGTACTGTTACATCTGGTTAACCAACTTGCAACCATTTAGCCAGGGTTGACCAGCTGGAACTCTCTCAAGGACCACTGGTGGTCCCTAGACCACTGGTTGAAAACCACTGATATTACCTTTCATTGGTTGGGTAAGATGCATGCACGTTTGGGTGGGCTCTGCCCACCCCTACCCATCCCTCTAGATCCGGCCCTGGTGTGTGTGTGTGTATGTGTGTGTGTGTGTGGGGGGGGGGGGGGGGGGGGGGGGGGGGGGGGGGGGGGGGGGGGGGGTGGCATACAAGAAGAAGAGCGTCTCAGAGTAATTCAGGGCCGTACGTGTGTCCTAGGAGGGTGCGGAGGCTGGATATATGGTGTCGATTACAACGAGCTGAGGTCCCTTTTTATGTGGCCCTCGTACGGCGCACCAGGAGCCACTTTATCACCGCCGCGCGCAGCTAGCACACACACACACACACACACACACACACACACACACACACACACACACACACACACACACACACACACACACACACACACACACCCCCACAACACACACACACACACACACACACACCCGGACAGAATGCTGCCACTGGCAAAATTTACAATCCGTTGCCAGCCTGCGCGCGCCATGCTATTTCATTAACCCATTTTTTTCCTAATATAGTTTCTAGTTTCTGACGCTAGATTATAGTTTCTGACGCTAGATTATAGTTTCTGACGCTAGATTATAGTTTCTGACACTAGATTCTAGTGTCTGACGCTAGATTATAGTTTTCTGATGCTAGATTATAGTTTCTGATGCTAGATTCTAGTGTCTGACACTAGGTTTCTAGTTTTCAGACGCTATATTCTACTTTCTGTCGCTAGTTCAGGGAGTTAGATTCTAGTTTCCGGCACTGCATTCTCCTTTTCTCTGCATTCTCCTTTTTTGAATTTGAACTTGTCACAGTCCATATCTTCGCCCAACTCCAACATTTTACTGTATTGTATTTGACTTGATGATGACATCAAGTTGTGTTTGTTAATGATTTTTCTTGTAGGACCGTCTTTCTGAGGGCGTGCAAATGGAACCAAATGGACCCTGACGGGTCCATTTGGTTCATTTGTACGCTCTCAGAAAAAAATCTTGAAAATGGGTGGAATGCCCCTTGTTCTAGTATAATAAAAGCACAGTCATTCTTGGGGGAAAAATGCAATATATCGATATATATATCAAATCGAATCGCAGCATAACTAAGAATCGCAATATAAATCGATTCAAAACCCCCAAGTATCAATATTGTATCGTACCGTGAGATAAGTGAATCGCCCCACCCCTAACCAAATCGCGTTTTGGTACAGTACGGAAAGGTTAACCCCTAGTGTCCTGAACGCGTTTTGGTGTTTTATCTGTTGAAAAATAGCAGATCTACAAGCTCATGTTGCGCCACCGTGTGGCGCGATATGAGCTTGTTGTTCTGCTATTTTTGAAAAATTGTGAAAATTGCTGCAAATCTCTGAATGTTTATTTTGAAGCAACATTTTAAACTAATTTTTCGCATCTGGGGGATCCCTAGAGCAACATGTTTTCAGATGGGGGGGTCTGCAGCCATATATGGATAATTCCGGTGGTCCTTGGCTTGGCCTTGGACACAGGAACACAGATTTTTCAGAAAAACTAGAATCTAGTGTCAGAGACTAGAATCTAGTGTCACAAACTCGATTCTAGCGTCAAACTAAATTCTAGTGTCCAAAAGTAGATCCTAGCATCAGAAACTAATAATTTGTGTCAATAACTAGAATCTAGTGTCGAAACTACAGTAGAATCTAGTGTCAAAAGCTAGAATGTTGCTGCAGCTATAATCGGTGAAGGAACTACTGTATAATCTGGTGTCAGGAACTCAAATCGAGGGTCAGTACACTAAGGTTTAAGCAAATAATTCACCCGCGGCTGGCGGGTGGCTGGGCGGGTGGTGGTGTTGGGGGTGGTGGAGGGTGGCTGGGGGGTTGGGGGTATGATGCTGAGCCATGCTGCTGGCCTCCATGTGTCTCACAGCAGACAACATGACCTGGATCTTCACTCCTCCTCCTCTGTCTGGCAGATCCATTACTCTCTGTACAGGAGCTGATTGCTACTTGGTTGCCACGGCGGCAGGCAGGCGGTGCTAGTCTGTCACCGCCATGAAGCAAGCGCCACGGGAAAATATTATAGCCTGGATCTGCACCAGGGGGAGGGGGGGGGGGGGGTGCAGAGTATCCACATGTTTTACTTATAGACCTACATGTAAAAGCCGTGATTTGTGCTATTGGCTATTAACATAAGTTAACAGAAGTTGTGTTATATTGGGGGTTTCCGACCAGGGTGGATCTAGGCATGGGCATGGGGGGGGGAGGCAATGCCCCCCTAAATGCCCAGTCTGCCCCACCAAACACCATGGCATGCAAAACAACCCAAGATATTTCAAATTAAAGTGCTTATATTTAAAATGGTTTGAAACAATACTACTGCTACTAATTAACTACAATCGTCTCACCACTAAACCAACAGCATTTCATCATTGAAAACAGAAAACTCTCTGAGTCAGACCTTTAGCTTTATGCATGCTGCGTGTCTGTTGCAACTTCAACAACAACTATGTTATTATTGATGCTTTACTTGCCTAATAAAAGTCCTGTAACTGAAAATGGTATGGGTGCGGCTTCATTGATGAAGCCGCCCCCATACCATTTTCCCCTGCCCCCCCCCCCCCCCCCCCCCCCCCCCCCCCCTCCTAATTGGGAAATGTTACATCCGCCCCTGGTGGAGTGGCGGGCCCTTGGTGCATGTGCTTTTGGCTTTTTGCTCAGATCCTCCCCTCCCATCCGCTAAAGAATAGAGATGTACAATACAATGTCTTTATAGACAACTTGTATTCTAGATAATGTGTGCAGAATACTGTGGTGGATTAGGATCTAGAAACTACTGCACATCTCTGTTGTTATCTGTTGATAGCTTGTAGATCTGTTCTATTTTCAAGTCATGCATTATATAGGCAACTATAGTGGGTACAGACAATGGGCTCCAATTTCGTGTTTCGTCACGTGCTAAACCTTCTTATTTATTTATTTTTTTTTTTACTATTTTGAAAAACCTTATGGAATACGTCAACATGGCTATTGACACATTGTGAGCTTGTAAACTGGCCTTTTTTATTGAAAATATGTTTTAATAGTTCAAAAAGCCAAAAAAGTTAAAGGGTATTCCACTTTCAAAAAAACTTGGTCATTTTATGGTCTACTCAGTCTCATGTGAACACACCAGGCAGTTTATAGGTTACTACATTTTAGATATTTGATGTTCATTTTAGCGCCTCATTTTAGCGCCTCCTTCCTATACAAACCCATTATAACTTAAAACTCTATCTTAAACATGACAGATTATTTGAAAACAGCTCATCTTTTTTCTGGTGACTGATATTGTCCTCCTAATACGTGAGAGGGCTGTGGAATTTCATTTACTGTTTTCATTTATTTTTAAAATATTGTTTTGGAAAATGTAGCAGGCTCCATATTTTGTATGCACACCCAAATGAATAAAACAATATTTTAGAGACTGAGTAGACCATAAAATGACCAAAGATTTTTTTTTTTAAAGTGAAATATCCCTTTAAAGGATAAGGAGTTTAGCGGTAACAAAACTCTCGGCCAATGTCTTTGTAAACAGATTTGTTTAAAAAAACAAAAAACAGAATCCAACTCCACCTCACCTCCACTCTATTGGCTCATTATGAAACTGCTGTGAGACTGCTGCTGTGCTGGGATTGGCTAAAAGGCTGCATCACCCCACACAACCCCCCTCATCGTCACAAATTGGCACCGCCTTTCCTGAGCAGCATCAAAGTAGAAGCAACGTATTAGGGAAAAGGGCAAAAATATAGCTAGATACAGTATCTATTTTTATTTTTGGTTAAAACGTTGCCTCTACTACCTTTAACAAGCTCATTTGTATTAAGTAATGAGGCATGTTTTGGCAGAGTAATGTCATTACGCTACTTCTTATGGAAAAGATAATTTGTTACAGAACTACCAGGGCCGGCTCTAGCCAGCTCTACTAGGGTGGGCTGGAAGAATGGCAGGGTGGGTAACTCCAATGTTTTTCATATGAAGCAGTGTTTTTCAACCTTTTTTGACCAGGGCCCAAATATGTATTTGAGGACATTTTAGGCCCACAAAAATAAAGTTTTTTTTTTTTTGCTTTTGTCCACAATTCCAGGCTGTATTTGTGAAACAAAACAGTGAAACATACAGATCAAAAATGACCATTAATCTTCTACGTTCTCTAGTTGTGTAGACATGGGCTAATTCACTTGAATGAATGTTTTAACTTGTAGGAGCGTAAACATGAAACCAAATGGACCCGCAATCAAAGAGTTACATCTGGTTAACCAACCACAGGTTGAAAACCACTGATATTGCCATGGGTAGCCATGGATGCACGTTTGGGTGCCCCCCTGGTTGCCCCCTCCCCCCAGATCCGGCCCTGAGAACTACACTGGTGTAGTTCACCACTATTCACCGCTGTGCCGCATGCTTGACACCGCTGTTCAACCCGGTATAAATTTAGCATAATAATATATCCTCTCCAGACCAATCCCCCACAATGCCCGGCTCAGTCATTCAAATCCCCCAGCCTCGCCCTTCTGTTTACGAGAGGCCATCGATTTGACACCGGTGCTGTTTCACTTTTGGAGGGGGAGACATTATTTGCAATCCGTGCGACTGCCAAGGGTATAGCCTGCTAAAGTGCGATTTATTATTCTCTTATCGTGTGCACACTATCGCTCTCTCTTTCTGTCTCTACGTCGTCCTCAGACGAGGCCTCCATCAGCATCTCCGGTAGCCTCGATCTCCAGGCTCTCATCCGCACTGCAAGATGAGAGGCTGGAAAAACGGTGCCCCAAAACGACTGATGGAAGTCGGGACTTCCGGTTAGTTAACTTCCGCCGCAAGTTGCCAATCGTCACGACGCATGCGGTGCTCCCGAAAATGAATACCCCATGGAAACGTTTTATTTCTCCCTTTGTGCTCGCAAAACTGCAAATGTTTAAAAGATGAAATCGTGTGCACTTTGCACACTTTTATTACTGCCTTGTTCGTTAGAATCGCTTTTTTTTTTCCCCCTGAAAATAACATTGAACAAGTCAAGTCGCTCGTGAGGACTGAACAGGGTTGTTTCTCTGGGGACTGGAAATACAGTCACTTCCACAACTAACGTTCTCAATCTCAAAAGCGCACCCTTTTCCCAGGGTGCATCTCCGGTCATCTCGGTTCTCTATACTGTATGTCTGACCAAAAAGATGCTCATTTGTGCTGTCTGACCAGCGTCTTTCTTACATCCTTTCTTATGTCGTACATCCACAACATGGGTGTCAGAATGCTCAGTCTGCCCCTCCAAACATGATGGCATGCAAAACAACCAGATTTTCAAAGATATTTCAAATTAAAGTGCTTATATTTAAAATGATGTGAAACACTACTACTGCTACTAACTAACTACAGTTGTGTCACCACTAAACCAACAGAATTTCATCATTGAAAACAGAAAACTCTCCAAGTCAGACCTTTATGCATGCTGCGTGTCTGTTGCAACTTCAACAACAACTGATGTTATTATTGATGCTTATACTTAATAAAAGTCCTGTAACCGAAATTGGTATGGGGAGGATGAAGCCGCACTTTTTCCTGCCCCCATCCAATTGGGAAATGTTACATCCGCCCCTGTGCCACAAACTCAGATTCTGTGTCAATCTCAGATGGTCTTTGAGATTGACGCTAATGGATTTTAATCCCCTCAGAGGGAAACACACTTTGAGCTTTTGACCTCAAGTACCCTCCTGGGGTCACCAGAGGAAGCCAGACTAATTCTAAACGCTCATGTCTTCTCTTTGGCTGCATGGCAGCAAATCAGGTCTGGGGCCTTATGTGTAGGCCGAAAGCCTAAACCACCTGCAGAATTGGGCCTGGGCTTACCAAATAATTACCCAGAATATATATTTGTTTTACTGTACTCCCCTGCTTTGTTTATCACAAGTTGAATCTCTTGATAATTACTCATTATTATGAGTAATTATTTGGTAAGCCCAGGCCCAGGTGTGGTGGTAAAGGCTTTTGGCCTACACGCAGGGCCCCAAAAACTCATTTGCTGCCATGCAGCCAATGAGCAAGGCCCCAGACCTGATTGGCTACCATGCAGCCAATGAGAAGACTTACACCATACCTGGCTACACTACAGCGGTCGAGAATATCAGGCATTGCTTCTTCGGCAAGTTTTTTTTTTGCTTGTCTTCGCTTGTTTTTTTGCCAAATGTTTGCCAAATGGACCCCCATGGTTTCATTTTAACACTCTCAAGAGTTACAGATCTGTACATTTTAGGCCACTGTCATGTGATCTACCTGCTTGGCCTGTGTGATCTACTGGTAGATCACGATCTACCTTTTGGGCACTACTGCTGTGCACCGTACCTGGCTACACCATAGCCTTCGAGAATACCAGCCATTGCTTTTCAGTGTCGCTTCCTCGGTATGTGGCGAGCTATTTTTGGCTTGTCTTCGCTTGTTTTTTTGCCAAATGTTTGCCCAGAATAGGGCCACTGCTATGGTTCATGTGGTGGCCAATGCAGTGTAGTAATTATAGGTGAACTCCCAGGAAACTGTCGGGGAGGAAATGCTGCAACGTTTTGGACTGGTGGGATGGATGTCACAAATATATATTTTTTAAGGATATTGTTTTTTTTTTTTTTTTTTTTCAGGGCCTTCCTCATGCAAGCGCATTGTCTCTCTCGCTTTCTCTGCAGATATATGCCTCGCAAGCGTTGTTGTCTCCACCAAAATATTTATGAATCCCCCCCAATTCATAATGCATTTCTTAAGGGGGTGACAGTATTACCTCGGTTGGGTTTCCTCGCAGCAGGAAAGAAGACGGATGCATTTATTTATGGGGCCGGTCGCATTCACCAGACAAGTCTCAATGTTGGCGCGGACAGCTAGGAACCGTTGGAATGATGGCACAGCTAACCAGGGCTGAGAGAGAGAGAGAGAGAGAGAGAGAGAGAGAGAGAGAGAGAGAGAGAGCACATGAAGAGAGTGTGTTTTAAAATGTTCTAGTTATAGATGACAATTATGTAGGGGATAACACCTGACGAGCCGGTGATTTGTTTCCTAATAACAGTTAGTTAGGAAACAAATCACCGGCTCGAAGGGTGTTATCCCGCTTATTACATGGCTTACGTCAGTGGTTTTCAACGTCCGAGGACCACCAGTGGTCCTTGAGAGGGTGACGGCAACGGCATCTAAACAACCAAATACGTAGCTAACCAAATGGACCCGCTAACGGCGTGCTGGAACTAAATGCGGAAGCGCACCGCAGGCTTGCGTCAGTGGTTTTCAACGTCTGAGGACCACCAGTGGTCCTTGAGAGGGTAACGGCAACGGCATCTAAACAACCAAATACGTAGCTAACCAAATGGACCCGCTAACGGCGTGCTGGAACCAAATGCGGAAGCGCACCGCGGATTGATATGAACACAGCTGTTTGCACTTTGGGGACCTTGATTATGCAGCGGTCCAATATAGAGCGGAGCGGTGAATTATAGTGTAATATGTCACCGCTCACATGACCAGAACGCTGGCTTCTGATTGGAGCATTCATTCAATCCATGTAATAAAATGGATTCATCCATGTTAGTTTTATTAGCCTGGGATCATTTTAAAGCATGCCTGGTGGTCACCCCCTCCCCTCATGGTAGCCCCCCCCCCCCTCCCCTCATGGTGCCCTAGCCTACTGCCTAGTCTGCCTAATGGCAAAAACACCCCTGAGAGACAGAGAGAGAGAGAGAGAGAGAGAGAGAGAGAGAGAGAGAGAGAGATACAGAGAGAGAGAGATGTGACTGATGCTTGGGTATTACGGCAGATTATGATATTTCTTGCATAACAACCTCGGAGGTATTGAGCAATAGGCTCAATAGGCGGTGAAAATTCATTCAAGCCGATGTTTCAGTTTAAGCTGATAAGAGCGGCGTATGAATCATGATGCCGGCGCGCCAGACAGCGCCGAGCGAGGCTCCACACCACATCCCTGCTCTGGGGGCCATTAAAAAGCTAAAAGCAGTGCTAGTCCCCATAACTCATCATCACCATCATCTTCTCCCTATGAAGGGGTAGGGGGGGGGGGGGTTTCAAAGTAGGCTTTGAGAGCAAACGGCGTAACGGATATCATGATGCTAACAGCGCTAGAGGAGTAACATCGCACAGGCATGAGGCCCAGCATTAACTCAAAAAAACAGTGTATAGTGCCATGCAAGAGCGGCTTGCTGCGTGCATACAATGTTTTTTTGGTTTATTTATTGCTACATTATGCAGTACTGTAGTGTATTGTCTCCGAGACGGTCGTCGTCTAGCCGTTCCGTTGCTCATGAAAGAAAAGGCACAGCGACGGACAGGCAAAAAGTGGAAAATCTCTTTGCTATTCATATGGAAAACAGCCCAGTCTAGCAATCATACAGTATGTCTGGATGCATTTTATATGTGCTATTTCTGCTGCTTTTGATTTCTTTTTTCAGCAAAGAATAAGACAAAATTGCTATTCAGGAATGTCGTCTGTAATGTCGAGCTCTCAAAATATTACTCCCATAGACAGAAAGTGGTTGGATTACAGGACTGCGTGCAGAATTTGACTCTGTATTGGGAAATGTGCGACCAGAACAGAAAGCAAACTACTGTATTAGGGTGGTGGTTTTCAACCAGTGGTCCGGGGACCACCAGTGGTCCTTGCAGGTCCATTTGGTTTCATTTTACACTCTCAAGAGTTAAGAAGAAGATTAATGGTCATTTTGTTCTGTTTTTATTTTGAACACCTGGTCTGGTCACAATGTGGGACAGAGTCTCAATTTGTCTGACAGCTTGAAAAGGACATCTGGGACACCCCTAACCAAAAGAAAGTCCATAGATCTCTCCTCTTTTTTCGTCCGCAGCACTTATGGTGTTAAGAAACGTCATTCATAAAGACTGTACACGCTGTTCTAAATGTGTGGATGTTGTTGTAAGCCTAAACGCCAGCGGGCACAACTGGACCGGTCCCTGACCCCGTATCAGAATACTGGACCGGTCCCTGACGCCTATCACTGGACCACACAGTGCTGCAGTGTTTGGGAATAACCGCTCTAATTAGCAGGAGAAAATGAGAGAGAGAGAGAGAGAGAGAGAAGAGAGAGAGAGAGAGAGAGAGAGAGAGAACGCGGATGTAACAAGAGAACATGTTGGAGGGGCAAGAGAAAATGGTATGGGGGCGGCTTCATCGCCCCTGTCGCTTCGCGCCACGGGCGATGAAGCCGCACCCATATCATTTTCAGTTACAGGACTTTTATTAGGCAAGTAAAGCATCAATAATAATAACATCAGTTGGTGTTGACGTTGCAACAGACACGCAGCATGCATGAAGCTAAAGGTCTGACTCAGAGAGTTTTCTGTTTTCAATGATGAAATGCTGTTGGTTTAGTGGTGACACAGCTGTAGTTAGTTAGTAGCAGTGGTAGTTGTGTTTCAAATCATTTTTTTTTTAAATAAAGCACTTTAATTTGAAATATCTTTGGGTTGTTTTGCATGCCATCGTGTTTGGTGAGGCGGGGCAGACTGGGTATTTAAGGGGCACCCCCCCCCCCCCATGCCCATGCCTAGATCCGCCCCTGGAGAGAGAGAGAGAGAGAGAGAGAGAGAGAGAGAGAGAGAGAGAGAGAGAGAGGAGAGAGAGAGAGAGATTGATCTCAGATAGCATGCAGTGAAATGTGAGTTTTCAGCTCTCTGAACCGACGCTCCATTATACGTTCAGTGACCTTGGCGTTGATGACACACTTTCAACAGCTTTAGTGCTGTGGCTGCAATCCACGAGATTAATTCCGACGTGCTTGCTAATGTGAAAAAGGTTGTTCAAACAATGAGTTTGAACACACACCCACACACCCTACCCTCCCTACCCACCCCCACGCACCCCATCAAAGTACTTCTGATTCTATGCCTCACGCCACCTATCATTATCGCCGGGCAGAAAATCAGGAGGGGACTCAATCATTTAGAGACGACTTATTTTGGGCCACTGTTCGCAATCAGTGGTATTCAAAAACAAACAATTCAGGATCCAAATTTAGCAAAAAAAAGCTGATCTACAATCTCCAACATGTCTTGTAGATCAGCTAAGGCAAAGGCAAAATTGTCCCGGTGGGAAAATATGTGCCAATCCGCCCCTGTATACTGTTGTAAATATATGTATGTATACTAGGATCTAGGCATGGGCATGGGGGCGCCCCCCCAAATGCCCTGACTGCCCCACCAAACATGATGCCATGCGAAACAATGGCATTTAAAGATATTTCAAATTGAAGTGCTGCCACTAACTAACTACAGCTGTGTCACCACTAAACCAACAGCATTTCATCATTGAAAACAGAAAACTCTGAGTCAGACCTTTAGCTTCATGCATGCTGCGTGTCTGTTGCAACTCCAACAACCAATATTATTAATGTTCTGTACAAGATATAAATTTCGTGGGTCACAGAACTAAAGAATTTAAATGAAAACGGTATGGGGCCGTTCATCGGCAGTGGCGTGAAGCGACACGGCGATGAAGCTGCCCTCATGCCATTTTCGCCTGCCCCCCCAATTGGGAAATGTTATATCCGGGCCTGTAGTGGCACCAGGGGGAATACTGGAGTTATTTTAAAAGAGACAACAGAAAGCCAGATATTAAGACATTTGAACACTGAACTCTGTCAGTCACAATGTCGGACGGACGGACGGACGGGACGGGACGGGACGGGACGGGACGGGACGGGACGGGACGGGACGGGACGGGACGGGACGGGACGGGACGGGACACGACACGACACGACACGACACGACACGACACGACACGACACGACACGACAGTAAACTATCTGCTACCTTTGCTGCTGCTTTGGAATTTGAATCCATGAAAAGTTTTGGACAGTATATATATAAAAGTTTTGGACATGGTGAGGTTTTCCAACTGATAAAGTAAAGATACGGTAGATACGAGTTATTTGTACAGTCTGAGGTCTCTCTCTCTCCAATGTGTATCGGCTGTGCCAACACATCACAAAAAAGAGAAAAAAAAAAAAAAAAAACAACTCATTAAGGGATCAAGC
Organism: Benthosema pterotum; assembly: GCA_039105355.1. Classification (NCBI taxonomy): domain Eukaryota; kingdom Metazoa; phylum Chordata; class Actinopteri; order Myctophiformes; family Myctophidae; genus Benthosema; species Benthosema pterotum. The sequence continues at coordinate 4,571,584 of CM076972.1, read as the reverse complement.
AGTCCACGAAGTGGACTTGATCCCTTCTTGTTTCTGTCTCTTTTTTCCTTCTCCTTCTCCTTCTTCCGCCAGAAATAGCTGTTCTGGCTGAACCGTGCAGTCGGTTTTCGCGAAAATTGGTAATCTGGTAGAGGGTGATGCCAAACGGTGATGATGCGAAGCCTGTGACCACTGGTCAAATGGTGGCGCTATAGCACTCAACTGAAATTGCAAACTTTAAACACTCATAACTCATGAACCGCTCGACTCTCAGAAATGTAACTTATATTCACTTATGCGTCTGCTTATGTCAAACAACTTTTGTATTCTGACTTTTGACCTCTGACCTTTAGATGAGCCGCCATCTTTAATCATATGTAAAACAGTTAAAATGTCTCTTCTCCTACAATCTTTGATCAAAATGCATAACAATGACCTACATATGAACTTTGAAGCCATACAAACATGAAATGAGTGTGAATTTTGTTTTCAGTGAAAAAAATGATGTTTTTACGAGCCAATGAAAATTGCTTGTTTCTGAAAATTCTTCTATTATCCCTAATCTACACATGCAAAGTAATCTGTTTATGAGATTTTACAGTTTGGTAGAGGGGGATGCCAAATAACACTAAAACCAGTCTTGCTCCAATCGCTCAAATGGGGGCGCTATAGCAATTCTTTGAAACTGAAACATTTGAACAAGCATAACTCAGGCTTCGTTTGGCTTAAAATCATGGGACTTGTTCCTACACGTTCCTTGATTCATGTGGAACACATCTGTAATTTCGACTGGTAAGCTCCACCCCCAGAGTGTCTGCCATTTTAAGCAGTTTGAAAAATGCTCATGCCTGATTTTATGCCTGGATTTTGATCAATTTGCATGACACCTGCTACATGAGAACTTTGGCCCCATCCGGACAAAACTTCAGAAGCAAATTTGTTTTCATCAAAAAATGACGTTTTTATAAGCCAATGAAAGTTGCTCGTTTGTGAAGAGTCTTCTTCTGCTTGTTTCTCTCTGGCAACACTGGAGCAAGTACATTGTGCCAGATTGTGTGAGAGGAATAAGCATGTGGAACTTGTTTCCATTTGTCACTTTGACCACTAAGCTCCACCCTCGGACTGCTGAATTGTGCATATTGTTCATATTGCTTACTGCTTGGTGGCGTGTTGTTGGGTTGTTTCATTGATGACAACAACTAAGCAAATCATTGTGCCTGGATAGCTCAGTCGGTACGGTGCCTGACTTCGGAACACAAGATTGAGGTTCAAGTCCCACTGCTGACAATACAAAGTCTGAGTCTCCAAAAACCCTGCTGTGTTTCCACAATCACATGATGTATTTCTTCCATGTTTCTATGGCTTATTTGTGCATATTTAAGGAGCGGTAGTGGCTCAGAGGTAGAGTAACCGGATGGTAACCACAAGGTTGCCGGTTCGATCCCGGGCTCCTGCAGAGTTAGTGTCGATGTGTCCCTGTCCCACTGCCATCAGTGTATGAATGTGTGTGTGAATGGGTGAATGTGATGCACAATCTATGTAAAGCGCCTTGGATAAAGGCGCTATATAAATGCACCATTTACCATTTACCAAGCAGTCCACTGAATGTGTGTGTTGTTTCCAGTACGTCTTGTGTCTGTTGGGTAGCCTCATTGGTAGAGCGCATGACTTGGAAATGAGAGTTCCTGGTTCAAATCCCGGCACGGACACCTAGTAATATGAGTCAATCATGCACAATCTCATGTGGTCTTCTACATCTAAGTTCATGGTTCTATGTGTAACCCAGGGTAAAACTCAATGTAATGGTGGTTGTCACCATTCGGCCATGTTGTGTTTTGTCACTATTCGGCCATGTTGTCACTAATGACAGTTCACAGCTCAGTTCGCCACTCACTCACAGCTCACCAATCATTTACTCATTCAGCAACTCAGTGGCCTTGTGGTTAGAGTGTCCGCCCTGAGACTGGGAGGCCGGGGTTCGATTCCCGGCCGGGTCATACCAAAGGCTCTAAAAACGGGATCCAATGCCTCCCTGCTTGGCACTCAGCATCAAGGGTTGGATTGGGGGTAAGACCCTGTGTCATACTAGCGTCATGTCCAGAGGGTGTACTTGTACATCAAGCTGCCTCATGCTACAGAAACAAGAGATAGGCACCTGCCCTATGGGCCTCATGGCTGGGCAAGGCTGTTTGACTGTCACTATTCGGCCATGTTGTCACTAATGACAGTTCATAGCTCAGTTCACCACTCACTCACAGCTCACCAATCATTCACTCAGTCACACCAGATTGTGAGTCAGTCAGGGCAGGAATCAAAAACCCTGCCCTGCTCCCATAATTACCTGATGTATTTCTGAAGTTCAGGCTCCCATGTTTCTATGGCTTATTTGTGCGTATTGTTCTTACTCCTTATTGCTGCTTGCTTGATCCCGTTTTATTGCTGCTTGCAGCTATATTTTATTTTGTTCTTTGAGGAGCTGCAGGAACTGGCCTGGTCTGGGAACAGATACAGGTCATATATCTCATCTCAATTTAAATTGGCTGCAGAATTCCTTTCACCTTAAAGAATGCTGCATTTGTAGGCTTTGTACTGAGGATGTCTGTTTATTGGTTTCCCAACTCATACAGACTGTGTGCTATATGCTTTTATTACAACACAATGCAACTGCAGTCCACTGCTGAGCTTTGTTGAAAAAATACATTAACATTATTATTAGAGCTGTCAATCGATTAAATTTTTTTAATCGCGATTAATCGCATGATTGCCCATAGTTAATCTTTGATTAATCGCATTTTAATCACATATTTTAATGAGTTCTAAAATGAGTGGTTTTCAAGAATATTCATATCAAGGTCAATTATTTATTCTTCATTTGAGCCACAGACCACCATTTGTTTGGACTTCCAGACCTATATTAAAGAATTTGTCAACAATTTGATGTTGGTAGGCCTATCATTGGAAGCGAACATGCACATTTTGTAGAACGTTTTCTACATTCTCTAATTGTGTAGACTTTTTTTTAAACTAACTTAACTGATGCGGATATTTAACAATTATTCACCTGCATTTGGCAAAATTGAACCAAATAGACCCACTTGGCCTTTGGTTTTACTGTGAGTTAATCTCGCACTAAAAAAATGAATCGAGTTAACTGACGGCTGAGTTAACTCACGATTAACTAGTTAATGCTGACAGCCTTAATTATTATACAGTACAGTGTCATTCCTGTACTGCATCACAACTGGCTATATTACCCAGGAAATCATTTCATATTTATCAACTCAACTGTAGCCTATTCAAAAGTATTAATGTAATGTTTTATATGTAGGCTACTAGCACATTGACCGCTCAAGCCAGTGCAATCGGTAAAAAATATATATATATATTTTGAAGTGTCAGATCTCCTAAACAGGATGTGCGATGACGTCATGCTGTTTCTGGTGTCTTGACTAACCTGTCCTCTCACCATCCGAGCAAAAAGTTCTGGGTCAAAAGTCAGGAAGTGACGTCTAGCAACAGACGATCCACGTGTGCGCCACGACAACGACATTGGGAGATCCCCAAAAAGGCTCCTGAATGCATTGGATTGAATGGGTGCGAATGGGACAAAATAATTAAAATGGCCGCACCCATTGTCCCAAATGAGAGTCAGCAACGGGATCTTTATCAGACGATGCACTGGGACTAATAGATGGATTAAAGAATGAAATCTACATTTCGCCGTGTTACGCGCTGTCATACTGACCGGCGTGAAAACAACGACCGCGAGTTTGGCGGTCCGGAAGTTAACATTCAGTAAATCATATATTTTGTGAATCCCAGGATTTATTTATTTATTACTGCCAGTATTTTCTAATGTGTAACGCATATTTACAAAAGAACTAAGTTTCCGATCTGGGGAGGGGGCATTTTAGATCAGCGCACAAGATGTGTGTGCTGTTTACCTCTTAGTAAGATGGCATGCTCTAGAGCAGGGGTTTTCAACCTTTTTGACTCCAGGGACCACCATTTATTCTGCATTTGGGCCACGGACCACCATTTGATTACATTTTCACACGAAAGACCTAAAATTAAAGAATTCTTTTGGTTTTGTCCACAATTCCAGGCTGTATTTTGCCAACGAATCAGTGTAAATTTCTTAATTAAGTGCTGCTAATTCAGATGATGAATATTTTAACTCTTGAGAGTGTAAAAATGAAACCAAATGGACCCGCAAGGGTCCATTTGGTTTCATTTTTACACTCTCAAGAGTTACATCTGGTTAACCAACTTTCCATCATTTAGCCTGGGGACCACCTGGAACCCTCTCAGGGACCACTGGTGGTCCCCGGACCACCTGTTGAAAACCCCTGCTCTAGAGACAGGAGGTGACTGTTCTGAGCCATGGAACATATGCTGTTTCCACCAAAACGTATTAGTAAGGGGAAAAAAAATGCTTCGCAAATTTCGTCAGTATGTACAGTACTGACAACTTGGAAAATTAGTCACTTCTTTCCGACAGTTTTTTTTTTTTTTGCCAATTGCAATAAGCTACACCTGGGCCACTTATTGCAATAAGCTGCAAATCTTCCACTCATGTATTACTGTCATAGCTGCTTCCTTTGTGACTAAAGCGTGCGGACTGGCCAGCCATTTTCCTTATCAGAATAACATGCTGTCAATTCAATTATAGCTTTATCTTCCTATTTTGCTAAACACACTGGCCAGGGTCTGGGACTTAACAGAGATGAAGGGCTTAGATCAAGGGGCTGACGGGCATAAATATATACGGCTACTAGGAGGAAGCTGTGATACTACTTGACCCACAAACAGCTGCTACTGTACTGTAATGTAGACTCATTGAAAAGCAGCTGTGAATTAAAGCTGGGGTTTTCAACCTTTTTGACTCCAGGGACCACCATTTATTCAGCATTTAAGCCACGTACGGACCACCATTTGATTACACTTTCACACCAAAGACCTAAATTTAAATAATTCTTTTGATTTTGTTCACAATTCCAGGCTGCATTTTTGCCAACAAAACATTGTAAACCTCTTAATTAAGTGGTGCTAATTCAGATGGTGAATATTTTAACTCTTGAGAGTGTAAAAATGAAACCAATGGACCCGCAAGGGTCCATTTGGTTTCATTTTTACTTCTCAGGAGTTACATCTGGTTAACCAACTTTCCATCATTTAGCCTGGGGACCACCTGGAACCTTCTCAGGGACCACTGGTGGTCCCCGGACCACCTGTTGAAAACCCCTGTACTGTAATGTCGACTCATTGAAAAGCAGATGTGAATTAATCTGGTGATTCCCAGAATCAGTTTGGCTGAGGATGGATGTGTCAAGATCTAAACCACAATAAGATAGAAACCACTTACGTGGGTAAATGTAAATTGTTGCTAATTTGCCATTAAAATATACATTTGAATGATACAATGCTGCATGAACTTAGAGAGAGACGACTTCTGCACACCCAATCTAGTTTTGGGCAGGTGCATTGGTCTAGGGCAGGCAAAGCAGCAAACTCTAGAAGGGATTCTATGCCTGAAGAAGGCCGCAAGGCCGAAACGTTGCTCACTTTAAATTAATGCTCTTGAACCAGTAAGTGGTGGTGTGCGGGTCTCCTCCCTTCTAAAATGCCGTATGAACAAAATATGAAACGGGGCAATGCTTAAATAAGCAAAGTACGTAACTGTTGTAATGGAATGAAAAATATGTTCGTAAAATACAGTATTTGTGTCTTAGATGTAAGGAGTAGACATTTCGTAGCATTTTGTTCTGAAAGCATGCTTTGTGACCGCAGCATGCGTTGTGACGTTTAGCACCAACAGTCATGACCGCTAGCATACCGCTTACTCAAGTCATTGTCTACATTTTTCGTATTAGTCATAATTCGAAAAAATGTAATTCAAAGATTTGCGTAACATTTTCACCATTTTCAAAAATTTCAGACCCACGAGTTCATAGCTTGAAGGCCTGAATTTTTGCAACCGCGCCAAATGTTGCGATGTTTGGCATCAACGGCCGCGACCGCTAGCATACTTCTTACTCAGTCATTGTCTAAATTGTCTACAGACGAATAATTCCTCTCTTGCTTTACAGGCGTGGAATAATTAAATGTGCCTCTAGTTCATTTTCAATGAGACCGTAGAGGCGTTTTGTGCTTAGAAAACGCCCTGTGATAAAGCTAGCGCGTGACGGTGGGGGGTATGGCGCGCCGTCCAGTGTTCTGGTGAGCTTTTTTCTCCACACTACGCGATTGCGGCCTGTTGCCCGTGTGTGGCAGGGTGGAATCATCACAATAATGCAGGTGTTTATCGATCCCCGTCTGTAATGCTATCAATGCTGTCAAAATAACTGATTTTACACTTGCTTAACAGCATACAACTGAGCGTAACATGACTGCGTACAGGAACAATCGTCCCACGGTCCCTTCCTAAGTTTGTTTCATTTGTTGACAAAGTTGCCAGTATATTTACGGTGGCAGTGGCTCAGGGAGAGAGGGTAGAGTCACCGGATGGTAACCACGAGGTTGCCGGTTCGATCCCAGGCTTCCACAGAGTCAGTGTCGAAGTGTCCTTGAGCAAGACACTGAACCCCTAGTTGCTCCTGATGTGCCAGTAGGTACCTTGCATGGTTTCCACTGCCATAAGCAATGTGTGTGAATGGGCGAATGTGATGCACAATCTATGTAAAGCACCTTGGATAAAGGCGCTATATAAATGCACCATTTATATTTACTCTCTGTTTATGTGGGATAGCTTAGTTTTCATTTAGTTGTCATCCGTGGAAAAAAAGGCAGTGGACAAACAATTTCCGTCTTAGTTTTATAGTCAACAAAATCAACACTGCTACGCTAGATTACACTCATTTATTCCTACTGTGACAAGTGTCCACGTCCTGCTATTATACAGTAGTCCTTTATAGAGTCACTTCATGTAGAGCTGAAGCCTGACAGCTTTATTAAATTCATTGAGGTCCAGTTGGGAGGATTAAAGTCTTACATTTCACTGAACCGAACGTTTCAATTTCAACAGTCACACAATGTGCACTTTACTTATTATTTCAACACAATGGCCTTTATGCTGTAGCTTGAGAGCGGTCAAAGCCAACGTGTTTTTCTTTTCTCTTTTTTTTTGCCAGCACAATTGATGGGTTTGCAATAATAGCGTTGTGTGCGAGTCGCCGCAGCCGCTGCTAAAGGACTTAAAATGCGTGCCTAATGAAAAGGGACGGCTCTAGCTGTCACTACAACAGATGGGTTTTGTCGCATTTTAATTTGCAATTTTTATTTTCGGTTCTGTGCGTTCTCTAAATAAAGAGGAAGGGGATGGATGTATTTATTTTGCTTGCCAGCTAGTTCAGGCTGCATATGGTCGTTATATTAGGTTCAATTTGCATCCTGTAAACTACATCTAACTGCCTGTCAGATACACATCAGGAAAGATACCATATTTACTAATCTCAGACCAATGGGATTTTTTTTTTATTTCAAACTCAAGCTCAGTTTATGACGCTAGATTCTAGTTTCTGACACTAGATTCTAGTTTCTGACACTAGATTCTAGTTTCTAACACTATTTCTAGTTTCTGACAATTGATTCTATTTTTCTGTGTCAGGGATCAACATATTTCACACCAATGACCACCAAAATGATCTATATTTGGCTGCAGAGGACCTCTATCTTAATCTTGGGTTCCTTAAGAAATGTGGAAAAATACTGGTTTAAACATCAGGAAGTAAGCTCGAATAAACAACACTGTACATGTTAGAAACAAGCCCCAAAAAACATCAACGGTCAACTACCAATAATTAATTTGTATAAGTGACTTCCTACATGAAAACAAGTCAACGGTTGCTTATAATAAGCAGACATGGCAACACTGTCTGAATTAAGGCATGAGTGTGTGTGCTCTGGTTCCAGTCCCCAGGAGCAGGACATACTACAATAATTATGTTTTTTTATTTTAATTAGTATATCAATTTAGCAACTGTGTGAGAAAAAATGTTGTTTTAGAACAAACTGAAAGACAAGGACATTAATTAATTGGAAATGTTTTTGTATATTTTTTTATTTTGTCGTTTTTTTTTTCATGTTCTTGATGCTGGCTTTGATTGCAGTACATATGTTAAACTTTTATTTTTGTGAAGTGACAAAGAAAGATGGATACTGTTCTTTCAAGTCCTCTGGATGATGGACTGTAAAACGTTTGAAAAGGAAACAGTGATGCTGTTTAATTCTCAACCACTCTGGATCTCATTATTTAACCAGTGGTCCTTTAGAGGGTTGTATGTCTGACTGTTTTGTTTCCTAAATCCAACCTAGTATTATTGTGGACAAAAGCAAAAGAAATCCTTAGTTTTGGGTCTGTGGGGATAAAATGTCCTCAAATGAGGGCAACGAAGCCGCCCCCATACCCCCCCCCCCCCCCCACACACACACACACACACACACACACACACACACACACACACACACACACACACACACACACACACACACACACACACACCCGTACAAGGGGATGTTCGGGTGGCCACTGTATTTATTTTCACTATGGAGTAACACTCCCTAACCAGTGGAGGGCAGCAGTGTGCCGATAAGGCATCTAGTCTGACGGAAATCTAGAAGAAGAAAAAGAAGAAGGAGGAAGTGGTGCGTGTTGTTCCATGCTTTTGGTTACATGCTTTTAGCCAGAGTTTGTTATATTTAACCATACTTAGGCCATGTTGGATGTCTGTCCATCTCTGACTACAGTGTACTGTACACACTTTGGAATATACGTTCAAATCAACCTCTACAGCTGCAGCCAACATTATAGGTGAGTCACTGTAAAAGTATCATGGTGGTAAAAATCATCAGCAGCTGAACAAAACAGTATCATGTTGGCAGGAGTCCAAGTCCAAACTGCAAGGATGGACTATGGAAGTGTGAACTGTTGGCGGCCGAGCCATGTAACATTTAAGAGGTTCTACCATGCATGCACTGTATTGCAGGGACTTGAACCTGTGAGCTCCGTGGGTAGTGGGTAGGCTATCAGGTGTGGCAGCAGGGCCTTACACCTCTAGCACAGGTATAAAAATTAAATTGGACTATTTGCTTGTCTGACACCTTAATCGAGTTGAGAAAGCAAATTGTATGCATTTGTTGTGGTGTGTGTGTGTGTGTGTGTGTGTGTGTGTGTGTGTGTGTGTGTGTGTGTGTGTGTGTGTGTGTGTGTGTGTGTGTGTGTGTGTGTGTGTGTGTGTGTGTGTGTGTGTGTGTGTGTGTGTGGGGGGGGGGGGGGGGGGGGTGCGTGTCGTCACGTTGCTGGTTGTTGTAGTGATAGTTTCACTTGTATAATACTATTTGCTAGTGCTGGGGCGGATCTAGGCATGCGGGGGAAATGCCCCCCTAAATGCCATGATGGCATGCAAAACAACCCAAGATATTTCAAATTAAAGTGCTTCTATTTAAAATGATGTGAAACTCTACTACTGCTACTAACTACAGCTGTGGCACCACTAAACCAACAGCATTTCATCATTGAAAACAGAAAACTCTCTGAGTCAGACCTTTAGCTTTATGCATGCTGCGTGTCTGTTGCAACTTCAACAACAACTGATGTTATTATTGATGCTTTACTTGCCTAATAAAAGTCCTGTAACCGAAAATGGTAGGGGGGCGACTTCATCGCCCGTGGCGCAAAGTGAGCCGTACCATTTTCTCCTGCACCCTGTTGAGAAATGTTACACCCGCCCCTGGGCTAGTGGCTAGTGGTGGAACGATTCATTTACCTTACAGTACGATACAATATTGATCATTAGGGTTCTGAATAGATTTATATTACAATTCTTAATTATGCTGCAATTCGATTTGATACATCGACATATCCCATTTTTAAGTGCTGCGTAGCAAGCACTTCATCAAACGATTCACAGACTGTGTGTGTGTGTCCCTACCTGGCTGCATGCGTCCCTGTGTGTGTGTGTCCCTACCTGGCCATGTACCCTGGCTGCATGTGTGGAGTCATGTTGATGTTGCCATGTTCAGAGAAACAAGCACAATGGGACGAAGTGTGTATTGTTGATGTTGCCATGTTCAGAGAAACAAGCACAATGGGACGAAGTGTGTTTTAGTATACTGTAGCCACACACGCAGCACTTACTTTCGCACGGGTGTGATTTTTACCCACAAAGTGACTGTTGATTTTATTATACTAGAATGCTTTAAATGAATAAAGTAATGAATAGACCTGCATAAATATCATGGAATCGATGTTGAACGTGCCGATTCGATATTGATATCATTGCAATAAGAATGGGATATATTGGCATATCATTTTTTTTATTTTTTTTGCCCATCCCTAGTATTTGCTTATTGCCTTCTGTTCAGACAGTGTTGCCACCATGTCTGTTTATTATAAGCAACAATTGACTCTTTTTTTTTTTAAGTCACTAGCAGATTTGCTGGTTGATGTTTTTGGACCTTGTTTATAAAGTGTACATGTAGAACTTATGGAAGTTCTATGGAACTCATGGAATATACTGTATGCAACTAGATATGCTAGACAATTAGAGGGCAAGTTCTCCCCCGCACCCCCCAAAACCTAAGTTGAGCCTTTGCATATGCCAGGGGTGTCAAACTCAGATACAGATTGGGCCAAAATTTAAAACTGAACAAAGCCGCTGGCCAAGTTTGAACAAACTAACCTTTTAAAGGGGAATTCCACCCATTTAAAGAAAAAATCCTGAGAGGGTACAAATGTACATTTGTACCCTCTCAGGAAAAAAAGGGTCTGAAAGAAAAATCGTTAACATGGAGAAATACATCTGGCGATGTCATCAGATGTATTTCACCATGTTAATGATTTTTTCAAACCTCCATTTTTAGGAAATACAGAATTGTGGGAACTTTTTTATCATGTCCACATACACACCATCTCTAAGGTATTTTAATGACATATTAAAATATGAAAATGGGTGGTCTTCCCCTTTAATTTGATAATGTCTCAAGGGCCAAATGAAATTACACGGCGGGCCAAATTTGGCCCGCGGGCCAGAGTTTGACAACCATGGCATATGCCTATAGTAACATCATTGTAGGCATCGCATTACGCTTGTTTTGTATATATCTGCTATTTTGGTAACAGGCTGTCGTTTCTGCTTTGTGGTTTGTTTGCTACTTGTTAGAGTGTCTTGTTTTCCACTGAAGACAAAGAGAGGGGAAAGGTCACTTATTTCCAACTTAAGGTATCATTTAACTTTGTTCAAGCCGTACGGAGAGCCGTGCATTTCAGTGTCAGTATCATCTCTGACAGGCAGCCGCTCTCTCTCTCTCTCTCTCTCTCTCTCTCTCTCTCTCTCTCTCTCTCTCTCTCTCTCTCTCTCTGGTGATGCGCATCATGACAGCCGACTCAATTATTCAACCGCCTCAGCCCACGTTTTTTTTTTTTTTTTTTCATTTCAGAGGGAAAAAGAGTGCAATCGTCTTTCCTCCTGAGGAAAAGGAAAATGGACATAACCACAGGCAGAAACATCTTCAGTTACATCTGTGGGCTGCAGGAGATGTAATCATAGAGATTGCACCTAAAGAAGGGATTATCATAGCCTCCCTGTGCTGTAACGCGTTTTGTTGTTCTAAAGCATTAGGTTATACTTTCGCTATTGAAAAAATATCAGACCTATACAAGCTCATAGCGCGCCACCGAGTGGCGCACTATGAGCTTGTATAGGTCTGATATTTTTTTGCTTCTTTGGGGATCTCTCTAGAACATGTTTTCACCTGGGTGGCTCCGCAGCTAAATATAGATAATTCTGGTGGTCCTTGGCATGAAATATGTTGAGCATCACTGACACAGGAACATAATCTAGTGTCAGAAACTATAATGTAGCATCAGAAACTAGAATCTAGCATCAGAAACTAGAATCTTGTGTTAGAAACAAGAACCTTCTGTCAGAAACAAGAATCTAGCACCAAAAACTAGAATCTAGCGATGGAAACAAGAGTCTAGAGTCAGAAAAAAAAAGTCAAGTGTCAGAAATTTGAATCTAGCATCAGAAACTTGGATGTAGCATCAGAAACTAGGATCTAGCATCACCAAAAAACAAGGATCTTGTGCCAGAAACTAGAATCTGAAGTCAAAATGAGAATATGTTGTCAGAAACTAGAATCGACTGTCAGGACAAATGGGTTTAACCCTTTAAAGCCTGAACCATGAAGGACAAGTCAGAAAATTCCAATTTTTTGAAATTGAACTCTTTTTAGGTCATAAAAGAAAATTAAAAAAAAAGTTTTTTCAAAAAACATGTATATATATGTTATTTTTATTGTATCATAAATGATACGTTGGGTCTTAACAACTTAGTACTCAGTACTAGAGTACACTGTACTCACTGTACTCAGTGTAGTCTCCACAGAGTACACTGTACTCACTGTGTTCAGTGTAGTGTCCATAGAGTACACAGTAGTCACTGTACTCAGTGTAGAGTCCATAGAGTACACTGCACTCACTGTACTCAGTGTAGTGTCCATAGAGTACACTGTACTTACTGTACTCACTGTACTCTGTGTAATGTACATGGATTACACTGTACCCACTGTACTCAGTGTATTGTACATGGATTACACTGTACTCACTGTAGTCACTGTATTGTCTATAGAGTACTCTGTACTTACTGTACTCACTGTAGTATCCATAGAGTATACTGTACTCACTGTACGTAGTACTCATGTAGTACTCTATTCAGGTCAGTGAGGTCAGGCATTTGGGGTTTGGGGTTCAACATTTAGAATTTGAGTAAAGATGTTCTCTATTACACATGCATAACAACATTGAATGCCCAGCATGTTTGATTGATAGAAAAATAATTATAAGAATGAAAGTTGTGTAGAGCATAATAGATATTCCCATAGGCAGTGTGCAATGACTAAAGCCTGTAGTATCATATATGATACATCATTATATGGTACTAAAAACCTGTAGTATCATATATGATACATACTTTTCAGACGTGGTAAACAACAAACTAAAATAATATTTTTTGAGAATGACTAAGTTCAATCACATTATGCAACCCTTATTTCAAAATATCAGTAAAGATATACAAGGAAAACTCACCAAAATGTCCTCAAAACCAAAATGTTTGGACAGTGGCTTCTGCTGTTGCAAATTAGATGGAGGCAGCCATTTTGGGTCATACCATCTGAGGCTCTGTATCTACTTGCAGTGCAAATGGTATGGTCCAGGTGGGGCAGGGGACGTATCAGATGTGATACAACAGGTTTTTGAACCAAGTAGTGGTTACACTGAAACATGAGCCAGCTGAAGAATTGGTGTATCATATATGATACCAACGGCGTTATAGGGTTAAAGAAGGGATTATCATAGGCTACTTACTGTAAAAGGGATCACACTCCAACCAACACAATTTGTCAATGTGCATGGGCTGGGTAAACCCCAGGGGGTGAGGATTCCTGTCGTACGGTGCTAGAGACGTGTACAGGTTGGTTCTGAATGGAGCGCATCAGGAACCGCAGGGGATAGCATGCTGCAGCCCTGCTGTTCATTATATACTGGGTACTACATCAGGGCCAGATTTAGCCAGCCCCACTAGGGTGGGCTGGAAGAATGGCAGTGGGGGCGACTCCGGCATCATTATTATTCCTCATACTGTATATATTCGGAAGAGTGGCTGCGAACATACTGTACTGAAATGAAAGCCTGGGGACAAAGTGGCAGTGGCCGCAAGGTTGCCGGTTCGATCCCGGGCTCCCACAGTGTTGGTGTGCTTGAGCAAGACACTGAACCCCTAATTGCTCCTGATGTGCTAGTAGGTACCTTGCATGGTTTCCACTGCCATCAGTGGATGAATGTGTGTGTGAATGGGTGAATGTGATACACAAGCTATGTAAAAGCGCCTTGGATAAAGGCGCTATATAAATGCAATGACCGTCAACATAACCTCAAAGACCTCACGGTCTGTGAGGTTATGTTGAGGGTCGGGGGGTTAGGCTCAGGGTTACGGTTAGAGAAGGGTAGACTTTTGCGTCTCGTAGTTTCGGAACAATGGGAGGTCGCAACAATGGGAGGTTGGAATAATGACATGGCACCACACAGCGGGCAGCGCGGCATGTTGCCTCCTGACAGCTGTATATATAGACGCCTAATTAGTCCACAGTTCAGCGATGCTCTCGGCGAGCAATGGTTATGGTTACACTGCTTGGGTCCATATTGCCTGGTTCCGTTCGCGCCACACCACCTAGCTTGAGAAAGAGAGAGAGAGAAAAAAACAGACAATAGCCACGATTCCATAAAACTTTAGCGAAAATAGGAAGAGTATGTTAATTAAGTCGAAAAAAGAAAAGCGGATTGACCGCTGTTTCCATTAATTGATGAAATGCGACTCATGGGAGTCTAGGGGAAAATAAATTAGGTTCATGAAACAAGCAATAGGTGGCACAGTTTTGCCAGTAACGTCAGACGTATGGTTATTTTACATATACCTGTATTTTTACTTTTGAAGTTATTTTACACACTGCCTGCTTTATTCCTATTGAACTATAGGTCCGTTGTGCTGTGCAGAGTCTGTTCTTGCTCTGCTGTAGCAAAAACAACAATTAATATAGCTAAAATCTTAATCCTAATCTACACAACTCACTGTTTCCCTGAACCGGGGCGCTTGGGAGACTTGGTAGCCTACTGATTTGGTGTAGGTCTATAGACTTGTGATGTAGACTATATCATGTTATCTGCAGCGCGACACGTGCAAGGAAAACAGGTTTGAACATTATTAAAAAAATATATCTAATGGCAGAGCCCGGTCAAGTAAAACACCTGTTTATGTTAATGTCAGATATCACTTGTGTATCTTAGCCATCATGCATGATGATACAGATATACTGTAAATATAGGGCCGGTAGCTGCCCTGTGACTTTCATGAATAAACGTGATTGGAGTCTGAACACTTTGGCCATGCACGTGCGGAGAGTCCTCTTGGTCTGGATGTCTGTGCGCACGGCCTGTGTCCGGTTTTGTGGAAATATAACTTACATTAACAATGCTCTCATCGGCAGAACAGAACTCTTCAAATGCGCTATAATGCGAGTCCAGTGCTTTCCAATTAGTGAGTCTTTTTGTAAGCTGTTTCCATACCTCGTTTGCGCATTAGACTCTATAGATACGCTCCGAAATCCGCCACCTTTCAGCGAAAAGGTATTCTTGCGCAAAATGGAAACTTATTCACATTTCAAAGTGTTTCCATTCAACATTCTTTCCGCAAGAGCCGTTTTTGCACAAAAATAGGGCTTATGGAAACCTGGCTATTGAGGGGTCGAATCTGAGATAATGCCATTCAAATACATGGGATAGAATGGGTGCGGGGGCTTTTTGTTTCCAAAATGGCCACACCGATTTTGTCCCAAATGAGATGCAACAAAACGACGATCAGCAAACGATACTTCCGGAACAAAAGATGGATTAAAAATGGAATGCATGTTCTCAGAGTTTAGTAACTTGACCCAACTACCAAAGGTTGCCTATTAATACTTTATTTATATTGATAGTGGTACATAAAAAACATTTTTAACATTCAGTAGACAACTATGGATGTGTAGAAGAATAATGGCAATATCTGCCAAGTAAATATTAACTAAGACTGCCATCTGCAAAGGTCATGGAGTATAATGAGTCAAGACCAGGGCCGGATCTAGAGGTTGGCAGGGGTGGGCACACCCAAACGTGCATCCTGCCCACCCAACCAGTGGTCCGGGGACCACCAGTGGTCCTTTAGAGAGTGCCAGGTGGTCCCCAGCTAAATGGTGGAAAGTTGGTTAACCAGATGTGACTCTTTGAGAATGTAAAAATGAAAACAAAAGGACCCTTGCAGGTCAATTTGGTTTCATTTTTACGCTCTCCAGAGTTAAAATATTCATCATGTGAATTCGCAAAAGATTAATGTTCATTTTGATCTGTATGTTTGATAGTTTTGTTTTCGAAATCCAGCCTGGAATTGTGGACAAAAGTTTTGGGGTCTTGTCATCAAATGGTGGTCCGTAGCTTAAATGCTGAATAAATAGTGGGCCCTGGTGTCAAAAAGGTTGAAAACTACTGCTTCCACCGCCATTCCTCCAGCCCACCCTAGTAGGGCTGGCTAAATCCGGCCCTGGTCAAGACACTAAAATAGAAATTTACAGTATATACTGTATACTTGCATACTGTGCTTCCATGTACTTAGTTATTTTTCCACCAGTGGCTACGGCTGACCAGTTCCAGCTATAAGTGGTTGTCATAAGAGTTGGGAGGGAATAGAATGTTGGTGGGGGTGAACGGGTGGGACGGTATGAATAGGCCTATTTCCTTTAATGCTTGCTGTCAGCCACAATGACAGGCAGCTCTTGTTGGCTTCTGTGAAGGCGCACATTTGTCATTAGCGCCGTGCGAAGGCTATATAGGAGGGCGCGAGGGTTTGATCACAGCGGCATGAAAATAATACGAGCGCGAAAGGCGTGACCATGCAGCGCAGACCCCCATGATGCATCAGGCGGCGGGGGCGGGCGGATGTAACATTTCCCAATTGGGGGGCAGGGGAAAATGGTATGGGGGTGGCTTTGCGCCACAGGCGATGAAGTCGCACCAATAACATTTTCAGTTGCAGGACTTTTATTAGACAAGTATAAGCATCAATAATAACATCAGCTGTTGTTGAAGTTGCAACAGACACGCAGCATGCATAAAGCTAAAGGTCTGACTCAGAGAGTTTTCTGTTTTCAATGATGAAATGCTGTTCGTTTAGTGGTGACACAGCTGTAGTTAGTTTAGTAGCAGTAGCAGTAGTAGTGTTTCAAATCATTCTAATTATAAACACTTTCATTTGAAATGTGGGTTGTTTGCATGACATCATGTTGATTGCATGATGTTAGGGCATTTAGGGAGGCACCCCCCCCCCCCCCCCATACCCATGGCTAGATCCGCCCCTGGGTGGCGGCGGGGAGGGCATGTTGTTTGGGGTGTCTCAAGGGTATGCAGAGCCTTTTGAAAATGCGTCTAAATCCCAGCGTAGCCCGGGCAAATTCAGCCGAATGTAGTGAGAGAATTAACTTTGAACGTGAATTAGGGGCGGATATAGGCATGGGTGATGTGGGGGCAATGCCCCCCCTATATGCCCAGTCTGCCCCACCAAACATGATGGCATGCAAAACAACCCAATATATTTCAAATTAAAGTGCTCATAATTAAAATCATTTGAAACACAACTATACTGCTACTAACTAACTACAGCTGTGTCACCACTAAACCAACAGCATTGCATCATTGAAAACAGAAAACTCTCTGAGTCAGACCTTTAGCTTTATGCACGCTGCGTGTCTGTTGCAACTACAACAACAACTGATGTTATTATTGATGCTTGACTAAGTGCCGAAAATGGTATGGGTGCGGCTTCATCGCCGCTGAAGCCGCTCCCATTCCATTTTCTCCTGCCCCCCCAATTGGGAAATGTTACATCCGCCCTGACGTGGGGGTGGAGTGGGGGGGCTTATTAAAACTCGGGCGCTGAGGACGTCTTGCTCGGCTCCAGATAAGAGAGCTGTTGTCTGTAGTTTGTAAAAGAACGCACAGCGCAAAGCCCTATGTCTGCACAGCCCCACCCCCCTCCACCCTATTATCATCCCCCATTATCCTCCTGTGTTCAGACAAGACAATTCAAGTCTCCTGAG
This sequence comes from Benthosema pterotum, assembly GCA_039105355.1. Lineage (NCBI taxonomy): Eukaryota > Metazoa > Chordata > Actinopteri > Myctophiformes > Myctophidae > Benthosema > Benthosema pterotum. The sequence goes on along the minus strand of CM076972.1, from coordinate 4,553,923 downwards.
TCTTTTTTCAGCAGAAAGCGATGCGTCATCAACATAAGCTCAACTAGCGAGCGACTCTCATTATTGTCAGTTTCAGCAAATTATACCCGCCCTTATGATATCTGTCTGTTTGTGTTGAAGAGCACAGGGGCCGGGCGCTAGGATCAAGGCCCTCATATTCTCTGTTTCCACTGCCATTCTCTGGCCCAGTGGTTTTCAACCAGTGGTCCAGGGACCACCAGTGGTCCTTGAGAAGGTTCCAGGCAGTCCCCAGGTTAAATGACGGAAAGTTGGTTAACCAGATGTAACTGGTAACCCTTGCGGGTCCATTTGGTTTCATTTTTACGCTCTCAAGAGTTAAAATATTCATCATCTGAATTTGCACCACTTTTAAAATCCTTAAAATCCACAATTAAAATCTAGAGCTAATTAGACAATGTAGAATATTAATGTTAAGTCAGTTAAATCTATTGTTTGCCTGTTTTTTTTTTATTGCGGACAAAAACAAAATAAATCTTTAGTTTTTGGGGTCTGTTGGGCTAAAATGTTATGAAATGGTGGTCCGTGGCTCAAATGCTGAATAAATAGTGGGCCCTGGTATCAAAATAGTTGAAAACCACTGCTCTGGCCTGGTGATGAGCCTCAATAACAGGAAACAGCCTCCCTGCCGCTATCAGATCGATCGCCACTTACAGTATATGGTGCCCTTAAACCAGGGGTCTGCAACCCAAGATGTTGAAAGAGCCATTTTCAACCAAAAATTAAATTCAAAATCTGTCTGGAGCCGCAAAAAATGTAAGCCTAATAAGCCCTTCAAGGGGAATTCCACCCATTTTCATTTTTGTATTTTTCTGAGAGTGTACAAATGTGAACCAAATGGACCCTGGCGGGTCCATTTGGTTCCATTTGTACACTCTCAGAAAAAAATTAATGTCCTAAAAGAAAAATCATTAACATGGTGAAACACAACTTGACGACATTATCAAGTTGTGTTTCCAGGTGGTCCCCAGGGTAAATGATGGAAAGTTTATTAACCAGATGTAACTCTTTGAGAGCGTAAAAAATGAAACCAAACGGACCCTTGCGGGTCCGTTTTGTTTCATGTTTACACTCTCAAGAGTTAAAATATTCACCATGTGAAGTCTACACAACTAGAGAATGTAGAAGATTAATGGTCATTTTGATCTGTATGTTTGACTGTTTTGTTTCCCAAATCCAGCCTGGAACTGTGGACGAAAAACAAAATAAATCTTTAGTTCTAGGATCTGTGGGGCTAAAATGTCATCAAATGGTGGTCCATGGCTAAAATTCTGAATAAATAGTGGGCCCTGGTGTCAAAAAGGTTGAAAAACACTGGTATATAGTATGATGGAACAGCGTTTTGGAAAAAATAATCTATCCTCAACTGACTACTTTTATGAACAATAATGCAATCTTTGAAACCTTTCAGTCCGGTTTCAGAGCCCTACATAGTACTGAGACCGCCCTCATAAAAGTGACAAATGATCTTCTTCTTGCAACTGACAACGGCGATTGTGCAATTTTAATTCTTTTAGATTTGAGCGCGGCCTTCGACACAGTCGATCACGATATTTTAGCTCGATGTCTCCATATATGGCTTGGCCTGCGTGGTACTGCCCTAGACCTTGTGCGTTCTTACCTCACTAATAGAACATTTTCCGTAGTATCTGGCGAAGCCTCCTCCGCATCTGCCCCACTCTCTTCAGGTGTTCCCCAGGGATCCGTGCTAGGTCCTCTTCTGTTTTCAATTTATATGCTTGCCCTCGGCCAAATTATTCGAAACCACAATCTTCAGTATCATTGTTATGCAGATGACACACAACTGTATGTCCCCATCAAGTCACCCACCACTGGAAGCCTTGACAGTGTGAAGGCATGTCTGGCTGACATAAACTCCTGGATGTCCCAAAACTTCCTTCAATTAAACTCGGACAAAACCGAAATAATCCTTTTTGGCCCCCCTCAACACACCCAAATTCTGAAGGACAATCTTGGCAACCTGTCCATCAATGTTAATCCCACTGCAAGAAACCTAGGCGTCCTAATGGACTCGGATCTAAATTTTAACGCACACCTTAAAAAAGTGGTTCAAACCTGTTTTTATCAACTTAGAAATATCGCAAAAATCAAGTCATTTTTATCTACTGCTGATTTAGAGAAGGTCATTCACGCTTTTATTACTTCGCGCCTGGACTATTGTAATGCCCTTTATTCAGGCTTAAGCCAAAAATCACTGTCTCGCCTGCAATTAGTGCAAAACGCAGCAGCCAGGCTTTTAACCAACACCAAGAAACGTGATCATATCACTCCGGTTTTAAAGTCACTTCACTGGCTACCAGTTGCTTTTAGAATTGATTTTAAAATTATTTTAATTACTTTTAAGGCACAGCGAGGCCTTGCCCCCACCTATATTATGGAGCTCCTCCCCCCCCATAATCCTACCCGTACCCTGAGGTCCGCGGATAAGGGCCTCCTAAAAGTTCGCACCGCAAGGTTTGTCACTAAAGGTGATCGGGCCTTCGCCATTCGTGCCCCGAAACTCTGGAATGCCCTACCGGAATCTATTCGCCTCACAGACTCCCTGCCACGTTTTAAAACCCTTTTAAAAACTCACCTGTTTCAAAAAGCCTATTTTTAAAACATATTTTACTATTGTTTTTTTATCCTCTGTTTCTTTAAATGCCTACATGCTTCACCCCTACTTGTTTTATCATACACTTTCATGCTGTTCCCTTTTACTATGTCTCATTTATCTTTTGTCATTTTGTTTCCTGATGTTTCTTTGTTGTTAATATTGTACAGCACTTTGTGGCGTAGGCCTAGAAAAGTGCTATATAAATAAAGTTATTATTATTATTATTATTATTATTATTATGGAACAGCGTTTAAGGTAGATTGATCCCACAATGTGTGTTGGTGTGGATTTCTCCTTTAAAACAAGTTGAGTCAACGTTACATAACAACAAGGGAGAAAAGAAATAAAAATAAAACCCTGACATGTGCGTTCAGGTCTGCACACAATGGCAGTGTGACAATAAAAAGGCATCTATCACGGCTGTACAATCCAATATGTGTGGTGGCAGCTGGCCATCCCCGAACAGGCCCCGGCATCAGGCTATAAAGTGGAGAATAAACTGAGCTGTCAGCTGTGTTCAGGACAGACAGGACATGTGTAGCCTAGCCTACTATATACCAGGCAGCCAGGCAGGGGAGACATGTTTTATATCAACACAATGTACAAATACCCCAAATGGATGAATTAATGAATGAACTTTATTTATAAAGCACCCTTCACAGCACGAGTGCTTTACATAGGAAATAAAATCAAACAAACTATAACAACAGCAGGCAGCCATTATTACAGCAAGTAAAAACAAAAACACAGCAAATCACTATATGCATATACTGTAGCTTACTGTACATACAGCAGTGACAAATTAAGGCGGTGGTTGCAAATGACCAAAAGCTTGTCGGAAGAAATGCGTTTTTAGTTGTTTTTTAAAAGAAACCTCAGAGGGAGTGGTTCTCAACGCCAGCGGAAGAGCGTTCCAGAGCCTAGGGGGTCCTTCACCTCAAAAGCTTGATCACCCTTTGTTTTTAATTTGGTTCTGGGGACCACAAGGAGGTGTTGATCGGCAGATCTGAGTGAGCGGGTGTTGTAGCATGGTTTTATGAGTCCAGTGATATAGGCAGACAAATAACATGATACAACTGGGGTAAAAGTACAGACACTGTCAAATAATTGTATAGTGGGGTAAGCGGTGCCATTTCCTCTAAAGCGCTATAATCACAGGTTTTACCACATGTCCCTGTGATATGATTATGTGTTGTTGCACGTTGACCACTACTAGGTGAGCGCAACAGTTTACTGTTTTACTGTTTACACAGTAAAATGGCAGCCCCTGTGGGATAAAAAAATATGAACTATTTTTAAACTAAAGAAATTATTGTGTTTTAAATGTTAATTTCTAGTTATAGAGTTCACATAATGTTTATGCCGTTATAGTTACTAGATCGTGTAGATGCTTGAAAATTAGGTAATTCAGAATTAATCAAATATAATTTAACTCTTGAGAGTGTAAAATGAAACCAAATGGATATGGATTTTGCGGTGGAACGGTCTGTTACCATTTTAGCCATTTTCTATGGCCCAGTACGGGCGGAAGAATAGCTTATAAGGCAGCACGCCAGGCCGAAGTGAGTAACCTAAAATTAGGTGTTTGCGTTGCTCTGTCTGTACTAGAGGCTTACATCTGCGCTGGGTAGAATCATAGCCATCTACTAGACGAGTTGCGACATTGCAGGGTCAGAAACCGAACGTGCTGCATAGAGACAAACTGGAGTTGAAAATGAATAGTTTTCAAAGCCCTGTTGTGCGACCACTGCCGACAGCATTGCCAGCGAAGAGGATAGGTCGCGCAAATAAATGAAAGCCTTTGTAGGTAGCCTACGTGTAAAACATAATAACTATTTTATTATCATCATAGTCCTATTATGTGCTACTGAATGAAACAGATAAGCACATACCAGCATTCAGTGGTATAAGAGGAGGAAGGAAGGAATAGAAATTTTATTTTCATGTTGTGCGACAAAACACCTACTGTATATGTACACACACACACACAGTTTGAATCTGGTCGCCTAGCTACTTAAATTCAAGTGAAATGAAGGCGAAAATGGGTGGAAAAATAGGCTTGAAACGGCAAAAACGTTCGCCCATGTGACGGCTGCGGCTGCAGCCCGGCCTCAACCAGGCTCTGCTTCTAGCGGCCCCAAGGAAAATTCAGTTTGAGACCCCTGGTATACAGTATTAATATACAGTATAACCAATGTTATTATATCATTTATCTTTATTCTTATATTTAAGTATCCAAGCTGAGTGAAATGACCCACCTCAAATTAATTAATTCATTGATTGATTAAAAATAAAAATAAAAAAAATAAAATAAAAAACAGGTGGTGGCCTTGTTGAAGTAAAAAATGCCTGGCCTAAAAAAAAATGGCCCTGGCCAGCCCTGGTAGTAACAGTTACATAGCGTAGAGCAGAAACCCACTGAACATGTTGTTGTTGTGATGGTCATCATAGAGCCTGTACCCACCAGGTAAAACCATGTAGACTGTGTCTCCCTGCTCCAGCTCTAGGATCAGTCCATTAGACACATATTCAAATTGTCCATGATTATTGTGTCCACTGTTATACATGAGCTGCTGAGCATTTTTATACATCTGGATATTCACACGCTGTGATGACTGGACGGTACCCGCAGTAAATCTAAACTGATAAACCCCTCTCAGTTTTGATGTGAAGATACCTGGAGAGAAAGTTATGGAGAAAGTTATATTTAGTGATTTTGCCCATTTTCCACCCATTTTCAACATTTTTTCTGAGAGCGTTTCTTCTGGGTTTTTTTTTTCTGAGAGCGTACAAATGGAACCAAATGAACCCTAACGGCTTCATTTGGTTCCACGCTCTCAGAAAAAAGAAGCGTCTAAAGAAATCCATTAGTAAATACAACCCCAATTCCGTTGAAGTTGGGACGTTGTGAAAAATGTCAATAAAAACAGAATGCATTGATTTGCAAATCGTTTTCAACCTATATTCAGTTGAATACACCACAAAGACAATATATTTAATGTTCAAACTGATAAAGTTTATTGTTTTTTGAAATTATACAATCTTTTGTAAATTGATCCCTGCAACACGTACCAAAAAAGTTGGGACAGGGGCAACAAAAGACTGGGAAAGGTCATGAATGCACAAATAACACCTGGAACATTCCACAGGTAAACAGGTTAATTTTAAACAGTTTAATATCGTTATTGAGTATAACAGGACCATCCCAGTCGTTCACAATCAAAGATGGGGCGAGGTTCACCACTTTGTGAATAATTCTGGGAGAAAATCATCCAACTGTTTAAAAACAATGTTTCTCAACATTCAATTGCAAGGAATTTGGTGATTTCATCATCTACAGTCCATAATTATATTCAAAACGTTCAAAGAATCTGAAGAACTTGCTATACTAAAGCGACAAGGCCGAAAACCAACACCGAATACTTGTGACCTTTGATCCCTCAGGTGGCTCTGCATTAAAAACTGACATCATTGTGTAAGGGATATTACTGTGTGGACTCAGGAACACTCAGAAAACCATTGTCAGTTTACATACACCTGTCGCTACACCTGCGAGTGCAAGTTAAAACTCTACCATGCAAAGCAAAGCGTTACATCAGAAAGGTTGGTTTGAAAAACAACCAGAAAAACAACCAGAAATGCCTTCTCTGGGTACAATATCATTTGAAATGGTTAGACACAAAGTGGAAAAGTGTGCTGTGGTCTGACAAGTCCACATTTCTAATGATAGTGGACCTAGAGAAGGCATTTCTGGTTGTTTTTCAAACCAACCTTTCTTATGTATCGCTTTGCTTTCCATGGTAGAGTTTTAACTTGCACTCGCAGGTGTAGCGACAAATTATGTAAACTGACAATGGTTTTCTGAGTGTTCCTGAGTCCACACAGTAATATCCCTTACACAATGATGTCAGTTTTTAATGCAGAGCCACCTGAGGGATCAAAGGTCACAAGTATTCGGTGTTGGTTTTAGGCCTTGTCGCTTTAGTATAGCAAGTTCTTCAGATTCTTTGAACGTTTTGATTATATTATGGACTGTAGATGATGAAATCACCAAATTCCTTGTAATTGAATGTTGAGAAACATTGTTTTTAAACAGTTGGATGATTTTCTCCCAGAATTATTCACAAAGTGGTGAACCTCGCCCCATCTTTGATTGTGAACGACTGGGATGGTCCTGTTATACCCAATCACGATATTAAACAGTTTCAGATTAACCTGTTTACCAGTGGAATGTTCCAAACAGGTGTTATTTGTGCATTCATGACCTTTCCCAGTCTTTTGTTGCCCCTGTCCCAACTTTTTTGGTACGTGTTGCAGGGATCAATTTACAAAAGATTGTATAATTTCAAAAAACAATAAACTTTATCAGTTTGAACATTAAATATATTGTCTTTGTGGTGTATTCAACTGAATATAGGTTGAAAACGATTTGCAAATCAATGCATTCTGTTTTTATTGACATTTTTCACAACGTCCCAACTTCAACGGAATTGGGGTTGTACATCTTGATGATGTCATCAAGATGTTCCACCATGTTAGTGATTTTCTTCAGACCTCCATTTCTTGGGAACACAGAATGGGGGAACATTTTTTTATCATGTCCACCCAGCACCTCTATAGGGTATACTAATGACATATTAGAATGTTAAAAATGGGTGTAATTCCCTTTTAATTCAAATAGTATTATTCTTTTCTTCTTTTTTGGCTTTTGTGGACCCAAATCACCCATGTCACTGAATGCTTCTTCAGTTTAAACGAATATATTCTATGCAATGAAGTGACATGAATGAATCCTAACCAACCTGTAGATGGATCGTAGCCGTTGCCAACGTTGGTGAAGACCTTCTGGTAGATCAGAGGGTTGGCAGGACCCTGAACTGTTCCAGAATCAGTCAACCCAACAGAGAACGCTACCTTTGGTGGGTCTGTCAACACCGAGACATTATCACACTGTTAATGACATTAGAAAAGCACATAATCCACTCCTACTATTATCTAAATAATACAATGTTTATTACTACTAATAATAGCATATTATTAGAGGGGAACTCCACCCATTTTCAACATTTTAATATGTCATTAATATATGATGTGATATGTTGTGTAGACATGTTGTGTACCCCAATTATGTATTTCCCCCAATTCTGTATTTTTATTTATTATTAACATGGTTATCATGTTAATAATTTTTCTTTCAGACTCCTTTTTCCTGAGAGGGTACAAATGGAACCAAATGGATCCGCTAGGGTCCATTTGGTTCACATTTGTTTCCTTTCAGGAAAATTTTGAAAATGGGTGGAATTCCCCTTTAAGGCCTACAATCGTTTCAATAATACAACAATCAAATGTATGTTATTATTGTGTTGCAGCGCAGCAGCTTTACATCCAACTATTAAATTATAAAATGCATTTATTCACTCTTCAGACATTATAAGATAATGTATAGTAAATGTACTCACTCTTCAGATCATTATAACATAATGTTTAGTAAATGTACTCACTCTTCAGACAATCCAGTTGGTCCTCAGTATCATTCAGGTGTGTTTCGACAGTCGAAAGTTTAGCAGCGTGAGCTGAAATCAATACAGGAATTCAGTTATTGATTACAGCGTTAGGGTTTTATGTAGTTTAATGTATGGATTGTATGATAAATACAGACAGTGACACCAACACGCAGACTGTTCTCTGAGCTCATCTGAATTAATAGACACTCGGAGGGCAGACTTGAGAAAACCATGCCGGGCACCAACCTGCAATGTCTTGCTCAAAGACACTTTGTCACATGCTAAACAACTTATCCTTTAACTTCCCTGTTTTTGAAAAACTTTTTTGCAATAGTTCAACATGCCAATCTATTGACATGTTGTCTGCTTGACTGGCCAATTTATCTATTGATTTTCATTTTTATTTTTTAATAGTTTAAAAAGGGATATGGGGTTTCCGGTTCAATCCCTGTGAGCTGGGCTCCACCCACCTAGTCTAAGGCCTAGATCTAGGCCTTAGACTAGGTGGGTGGAGCCCAGCTCACAGGGATTGAACCGGAAATCTGTTATAGTGCAGCAGACTCATTTTTTCATAACGATACTTCACTTTGGTATAGAAGCATGAAAATTGGCACAGATACTCTCCAAGGTCTACTCTTTAGGAAAAAGGCGTGCGCGTGCCACTCTTAAAAATCAATGTTACAAATGTCTTGCTCTCCTCAATCTGTGAAAGTACCTATATGCTGTATCTCCAGAACCGTAGGAGATACAGACATGTACTCGGTACCAAATCGTCCATAATGGCCAACTTTGTACCAAATCGTCCATAATGGCCATAATGGCCAACTTTGTATTAATGCTCATTACATCTATGCATCAATGCATTTCAAGTTATGAAGCAAAAACCACATTTCTGGGCAGACATCTTGGATTTTGGGGGCCGCCATCTTGGAATTTTGAGTGGCACGCGCCTTTTTTCCTAAAGAGTAGACCTTGGAGAGTATCTGTGCCAATTTTCATGCTTCTATACCAAAGTGAAGTATCGTTTCACTATTCTGCTGTACTATTAGCCATTTCGACCTCTATCCATGGATTGAATAGACTCTATTCGGGGGATAGGAATAGAGTTGAATAGAGTTGAATAGACTCTCTATTCGGGGCATAGGAAGTTTTACTGAGGTTATGTTGCCTAAACCTAACCTAACCCTAACCATAACCTCAGTAAAACTATGCTTCGCCCTACTAGTAGTAGCCGTGATCCACAGATGCAATGAATACAAAATATCTACTTGCCCGGCGGGTATCTGTTATCTGCGTCTACTCGTTGTATTTGATCGTGCGATTACTCGTGATTATGCTCTATTGAATAGAGGTCGAAGCGGTTGAATCTGTTGGTAGTAGTAACCAGTAACCAGCTGCTCTACCGCACACACTACTGAACCACTTACACCACCAAATAGATTACCTTCAGTTTCTTTCTCCAAGTCTGTAACCTGGACCTCAGTGGCAACCAGTCTGGTCTCTGTATTATCCAGTCTGGTATCTTTAGCATCCAGTCTGGTCTCTGTAGAATTAAGCCTGGCCTGGAGCTCTGCAACCTGGGACTCACTCTTACTCAGTTTTGCAGCCATTACTGTAAACAATATGACAAAAAAGATAAACGTAAGTTTATGCTCTCCTACTCAGCTGATCCTCGGCTGTGGAATGCCTTCCCTGACAACCTGAGGATACCGCAGTCTGAAAGAACTTCCTTTTTAACAAGACATTTATGCCTATAGACCTGCGCAGTGACGTCACCGCCCCGGTTCCAGAAGTGTTTTCCCCATTTATTTTTCTCATAGACTTTTTGAAAATAATTCATATAAAGACGATTACGCCGCGGACAAAGCCAACTCGAGTCGTGACAAATAATGATGACATAAATAATCTTTTGGGACGATCGAATAATTTCTAAGATGAAAAACGATCCATTTTCTACGTCTTGCTAATTAGATATTATTTGATGATATTGTGTGTGCGCTTTTAAAGCCTTTTAAAATAGTTTAAGAAATCAATCAATCAATCAGCACCTGCAATCATCCCCTTGAGTTCCTGCACCTGGTTGTTGCTGGTATCCAGTCTCTCTACCAGTGGTTGGACCACGGTGGTGGCCAGACTGTGCAGCCGGTCTCTGGTTCTGAACAGCTCTTCTGAGAGAGAGACAGTTAGGTCACACTTAGTGTCAGAGAACGACATTGAGGGGTCAGAAACGGGGTGCGGCTCATGCAGCCTGAAAAGGGACAAACTGCAGTTGGACCTCATTTGGATACACAGTGACATACTTCACTTTCTCATATCAGTAAAACATAGTACAGTAAATACACATACTTCGGTGAGTATTCCTCCTATCAGTACAACATGCATTGTAGTACTATAGTACAGCAAATAGACATACTTCAGTGAGTATTCCTCCTATCAGTACTTCAGGTTTGATGGTAGCGTATTGTGAATTACATCTAGTTTGATGTAATTGTATGAAATCACAACATGACTAAAGTCCTTCAGTCAGTGAAGCCACATATTACCCACATAAAGACATTCATTTTTCTCATAGACTTTTCGAAAATGGTTAATAAAAACACAATTGTGCCCAGGACAAAGCCAACTCGGGTCGTGGCAAATCATGACAACAAACACAATATTATCATATAATATTTAATTAGCAAGAAGTCGAAAACAGCAGGATAGAAAACTTTTAGTTTTGTTTTGCATCTTAGAAATTATTTGATTGTCCCCAAAGATTGTGTGTGTCATCATGGTTTGTCACAACACGAGTTGGCTTTGTCCGCGGCGTAATTGTCTTTATATCGAAAAGTCTATGAGAAAAATAAATGGAACAGGTTCACTTCTCAATCGCTGTGGTGAAGCAGGTATGGTGTAGGTCTTCTCATTGGCTGCATGACAGCAAATCAGGTCTGGGGCCTTGGGGTAGGCCGAAAGCTTACCAAATAATTACCCAGAATAATTACAACCTGCAAGTCCAGAAATCACCTGACCCCCCCCCCAATTAAAAATTTTACTGTACTCCCCGGCTTTGTTCATGAGTTGAAGCTCTTGATGACTTTCAATGGGTGGCCTCTGCCCACCCCTGCCCCCCTCTAGATCCGGCCCTGTTTTTCCCCCTTATTTCTAACCTGCATCGTCCTTGTCCACGGTGTCCATCCTGTGTCTGGTGTGGTTCAGCGTCTCCACTTGGCTCTCCAGGTGGTCCATGTAATCTCGTTGAGAGTTCAGTGCGTCGTTCATGAGGTCCACTTTGCTCTCCAGTAACTCCAGCTTCTGCTCCATGCTGAACTCCTCTCTGGCAGCCTGAGACACCGTGACACACACACACACACACACACACACACACACACACACACACACACACACACACACACACACACACACACACACACACACGACAGCATGATCAGCACAGACACACAAGACCTCATGAGATCTTGTGAGAGACAATAGGGAATTTAAGTTTCCATCTCTAGGCCTTGGACACGACGAAAAGAGTAGGCGCGGTCCGTCACAGTTGCAACAGAAGCCCAACATAGTTCAGAAAGCAGGCGACGCCGGCTGGATCCACCTCTTCCACTTAGGTTTCCATGGTGACGCTCCTCTACAGCGTAGCTCTGGTCCACGTTGTAACACAACGCCAAAAGCCACGTTCTACCGTCGTAGGTGAGGGTATGACGGCCGCGAGGCTTATGTATCGAGCACAGAGCAATTCATTACTGGCGTCGTAGGTTGGACGTTCTGCCAATCTTAAATAGGCTATTCACTATCTACGAATGCTATAGACCTGCGCAGTGACGTCACCGCCCCGGTTCCAGAAGTGTTTTCTGTGGACTCTAACATTACACCTATAGCTACATGTTTAAGCATTTATTTCATATTTACATCTCTTCTGTGGACTCTAACATTACACCTATAGCTACATGTTTAAGCATTTATTTCATATTTACATGTCTTCTGTGGACTCTAACATTACACCTATAGCTAGCAGTTAGACAGAAATTTGGTGAGTGAGCAAAATAGTTAGATTTTAACCCAGCACACTCGACACACACACACACACACACACACACACACACACACACACACACACACACACACGGTTCCTGAGTGTGGATCAATGACATTCACTAGGTGAAGGCTTGGTCCACTGCCTGTTTACAAAGGGAGCAAAGAACACTGTTAATAGTTTTTCTGCCGTCCACGCGCTGCTCGTGGACATCCCGTTAGAATACCCCCGCCGGTCACGACGACGGCTCGTATCACGCGGAAATGTAGATTTCATTCTTTAATCCAACTATTAGTCCGTGCGCATCGTCTGATGATCATCCCGTTGCTGACTTTCATTTGGGACAGAATTGGGGACAACTTTTTTTTTTTTCCGTCCCATTGACATGCATTCACTCCAATGCATTCAAACGGCTCTCCTCCGGTTTGCCCCCTCAATGTCGCTGGCGCATGGGTTAAGCAGCCAGGGCTACACAGCTCTTCCTGACTTGTGAACCGGATGTTTTTGGGTACATCGCCAGATGATCGATTAGGCAAGACAACAGACACAGCATAACAGAAACAGCACATCCTGTTTAGGAGATCTGAGCTTCAAAATAAGGGCTTTTTTACCGATCAAACTGGTTTGAGCCGCGGCATTGGAGAGGAAACAAAGAAGATCCGATCGCGGTCAATGAGTTAAGAGCAGATACACTAGCTGTATTTGACCAGGGTCAAAATGTTGATCCATCACACACATACACACACACACACACACACACACACACACACACACACACACACACACACACACACACACACACACACACACACACACACACACACACAGTTATCAACAAAGTTACGTATATAACCAAACTAACTGGTCACACATAATGCCCTTGATTCTAGCATTGCGTGATCCAACTTGAAGTTGTGTTTCACCATGGTAATGTTTTTTCTTTTAGGACCTTATTTTTCTGAGAGTGTACAAATTCGTACATTTGGGTGGAATTCCCTTTAACTGTTACAATTGTTTGTAAGTATGTAACCAAATGGACTTACAGTATTTGGTGTAATGTTTTGGCCCGTAAGGCACACTATATGTATAGCCTTATAAAGGCTACTGTAAATGACTGTGCTTTTATTACACTAGAACATTTTAAATGGGAATTATACCAATTTTCAAGGCATGAGAGCATACAAATGGAACCAAATGGAACCCTATTTGGTTCCATTTGTACACAAAATGTCCTAAAAGAAAAATTAACACAAACACAACTTGATGATGTCAACAAGTTGTGTTTCCCATGTTAATGACTTATTTCAGACCTCCATTTCTAGGAAACACAGAATGGGGAACTTATTTATCATGTCCATACAACATCTCTAAGGCACGGTAGAATGCTGAAAATGGGTGGAATTCCCCTTTAAAACAATTCTAAACAATATGGACCATAACAAGTTCAAGTCAACTACAAAATCCTAAAGCAATTTTAAACAATATAGATAACGTCTACTCAGTCTCTACATAAATGTATTAAAAAAATAATAATAATAACCTGTTGATTCGATATTGATATCATGGCATTATAAGAATTGCGATATATTGGCATATTTTTTTTATTTTTTTTTATTTTTTTTTTTGCCCATCCCTACTATACACAGTACTGTACCATAACGCCGGAGGTGGAGGCAGTGAGAGCTGTGAAGCACAGCAGCAGGAGGAAGGGCTGTCTGCAGGACCACCACCAGGGGGAGGTGATGCACGCCATGATCCGTCAGCGGCAGTGAATAAGTTAACAACAAGGGGGGAGAGAGAGAGAGAGAGAGAGAGAGAGAGAGAGAGAGAGAGAGAGAGAGAGAGAGAGAGAGAGAGAGAGAGAGAGAGAGAGAGAGAGAGAGAGAGAGAGAGACAGAGACACAGACACAGACACACAGACAGAGAGAGAGAGAGAGAGTGGTCCACCTCTAGAGTAGGTCTGCAATGCAATATTCCTGCGTCTTTTAAACATACTCTATGTAGTGCAGGGGAGGGCTCAGGGGGTGTGGTATAGAAGTGAACCTTGGGTTCACTGATTTAGTCCAGTGGTTTTCAACCTTTTTCCTACCAGGGCCCACTATTTATTCAGCATTTGAGCCACGGAGGACCACCATTTCATGCCATTTTAGCCCCACAGGCCCCAGAACTAAAGATTTATTTTGCTTCAGGATGGATTTGGGAAACATACAGATCAAAATGACCATTAATCTTCTACATTCTCTAGTTGTGTAGACTTGGGCTAATTCACATGATGAATATTTTAACTCTTGAGAGTGTAAACATGAAAAGAATTTGCCACGGAGTGGCGTGCTATGAGCTTGTAGGTCTGATATTTTTGAAAATGGTGTAAATATGGCGCAAATCTTTAAATTATTATTATTATTATTATTTTATTTTTTATTTTTTTTTTTAGTTCATTTTTGCGCTCTAAAAGAGTTACACCTGGTTCCATCATTTAACCTGGGCTGGGGACCACCTGGAACCCTCTCAAGGACCACTGGTGGTCCCCGGACCACCCCCTGCTCAGTGTGAGTCAGCAGTACTGTGTGTTAACACTGACCTTGAGTGAACCCTCTACCTCTCGCTTGATTTTAGAAAATGGTTCGCGACCTTTATCCTTTGTATTGTAAATCAAAAAACGAATGTCGCAAACTAGGTCGAGGGTTGTAAAATGATTTGGCCCTTCGTGTTATATCAATGCCCCCCCTAAATACCCAGTCTGCCCCCCCAAACATGATGCACATGCAAAACAACCAAAGATATTTCAAATTAAAGTGCTTACATTTAAAATGATGTTAAACACTACTACTGCTACTAACTAACTACAGTTGTGTCAACACTAAACCAACAGCATTTCATCATTGAAAACAGAAAACTCTCTGAGTCAGACCTTTAGCTTTATGCATGCTGCGTGTCTGTTGCAACTTCAACAACAACTGATGTTATTATTGATGCTTTACTTGAAAAGTCCTGTAACTGAAAATGGTATGGATGCGGCTTCATCGCCCCCATACCATTTTCTCTTGCCCCTCCAACATGCCCCCCCCCCCCCAAATGGGGCATGTTAAATCCGCCCCTGTGTTCTTCAATGCATTGTGTCTGAAGGGAAAACCAAAACAAACATGGTGCTGTGATCAACGTCAACATTAAAGGTGCAGTGACTCAACACTACATGTGTATCATTAAAGGTGCTCTAAAAATACATTAAACGCTTATTGGCGAGGATGTACTTTGCATACAATAACAAGTCAAAAGCGCCATTAGCAACGACTGCAGTTAAGCTGTATAAGAGGCAAACATACCACACTCCCTCCTGTGTTCAATTACCGATACAAGAGCAGTTGTTTTGGTACAGTGCCACCTATGGTTCCGTATTTACGATGTTAATTATCCTCGACTAAAATAAATGGTTGTATTATTGCCGGAACCACTGCGTGCACAGATGAGTTAACTGTCTTACAGTTACAATATACAACAAGGCAATTAGCAGGGCAAACGGTGTGATCCTTGTCAACAGACCACAGTAAACCAAAGACCCAATACTCAAGATTTTTTTTTTTTTTTGCTCCACAATTCCAGGCTGGATTGCGCAAACAAAACAGTGTAGTCTTCCCAATTAAGTGGTCCCAAATTGTTTCTGATTTGCTGGTGCCTTGTCATTGGGGTGTGTGTGTGTGTGTGTGTGTGTGTGTGTGTGTGTGTGTGTGTGTGTGTGTGTGTGTGTGTGTGTGGGTGTGGGTGTGGGTGTGTGTGTGTGTGCACGCGCGTGCGTGCGTGCGTGCGTGGCTTTGCGCCACGGGCGATGAAGCTGCACCCATACCATTTACCGTTACAGGACTTTTATTAGTCAAATAAAGCATCAATAATAACATCAGTTGTTGTTGAAGTTGCAACAGACACGCAGCATGCATAAAGCTAAAGGTCTGACTCAGAGAGTTTTCTGTTTTCAATGATGAAATGCTGTTGGTTTAGTGGTGACACAGCTGTAGTTAGTTAGTAGCAGTAGTAGTGTTTCAAATCATTTTAAATATAAGCATTTTAATTTGAAATATCGTGGGTTGTTTTGCATGCCATCATGTTTGGTGGGGCAGACTGGGCATTAAGGGGGGGGCATTGCCCCCCTAAATGCCCATGCCTAGATCAGCCCCTGCGTCTCAACAAGCCTTCCTGAACACACAAACACATCAACCGCTGTATTAAAGAAAAGTGACTGCATGGCACACTCCTTTATTTGGCGCCTATTCTCTCCAACGGCCGAGAAACACCAATGAATTCCAAATTCATGAGCACCGTAGCCTCTTAACACCATGTCATTTGATAGACTCCTAAATGGGCGTAGGAATTCAATTAGGGTGGAAAGGATGGCGTATTGAAAATGTGGCTGCGTGCCTGCCTGTTACTCAAGGGACGCCATTGATGTCTATGAGTGCCATTTAGCATAGCTGACCCTGAATCAGATTACCATCTCATTAACATCTTACAGTGTAACAGAGACGCAAAGCAAAGCAGCGCACTGTCACAAAAAGGGGGGAAGAAAAAAAAAAGAAAAAAGAAAGAAAGAAAAAGAAAGAGAGATATTCGGGAGACCTAGCTAGCTGCTCGGGGGAATTCTTTGCGATGAAATACTTACAGTAAATTCCATATAGTTTCCATGTGACGGCTAGGAATGCTGCACTGGCTGCACAGCATACAAATCAGTCGCAGAAAAACCCCAGAGCCTCTAACTTCTCAAAAGCCTGCACATGACTGAATGCATGTGCAGCTGGGTGAAAAAATCGGCCCGGACATTTTTTGTGTGATTTGGCCTAGACCAGCCCACCACAACCAGCGCGTGATGGACCTATTCTACCTGGTATAGTTGGTTAGCCAGATGGAACTCTCTGAGAGCGAGAGAGTCCACAATTCTAGGCTGGATTTGGGAAACAAAACAGTCAAACATACAGATCAAAATGACCATTAATCTTCTAGATTTTGTAATTAGACTTGGGCCAATTTAGATGAATATTTTAACTCTTGAGAGTGTAAACAGGATTATCAATTTATCAATTCGCTCCTTCTAAATAAACTTGATGTGCATATAAAAACATAGACTCAATTGCACCTTTTATCTGATTATCTTTTTCGAGTCTTTGTTCCTCTTTTTTACGCTCATTTTGTTTGTTGTGTTTGGGTTTTACTTTTATGTATTGTACAGCATGTACCTTTACACAAAATGTAACAATAAAGCACAACCTTGAACCTTGTATACTAAAAGACTGAAATTAAGCTCCTGTTGAAAAGCTCATTAAAAACAGGTTAAAGTCATGACAATGACATTGCTAACAACCTATGAACGGCAAAACATGCATCGCGCTTTAACGAGGGGGTTTTCATGATGCTGAATCAACTGAGCATTAGTTTAGTGGGCGGCAGTGGCTAGTGGGCGGCAGTGGCTAGTGGGCGGCAGTGGCTCAGAGGTAGAGTAACCGGATGGTAACCACAAGGTTGCCGGTTCGATCCCGGGCTTCCGCAGAGTTAGTGTCGATGTGTCCCTGAGCAAGACACTGAACCCCTAATTGCTCCTGATGTGCTAGTAGGTACCTTGCATGGTTTCCACTGCCATCAGTGTGTGAATGTGTGTGTGAATGGGTGAATGTGATGCACAATCTATGTAAAGCGCCTTGGATAAAGGCGCTATATAAATGCACCATTTACCATTAGTTTTGCAAAATAAACCAACAAACAAACGTTTTTCGTCACTTGTCTCTGTCTGCTTCATCTCTGGAGAGATTCACTGCATGGGGGCTTGAGCCCAAGGGGTGTTTTATGAGCTAAACTAATGTTTCAAATCAGTGGTTTTCAACCTTTTTGACACCAGGGACCACCATTTATTCAGAATTTGAGCCACGGACCACCATTTTTGCCCCAAAAACCTAAAACTAAAGAATTCTTTTGGTTTGGTTCACAATTCCAGGCTGCATTTTGCAAACAAAACAGTATAGACATCTTAATTAAAGGTAGGGGAAGTGATTTCACTTTTGTCAGATATCACCCAAAAAATATTTTTTTTCTGTTAAAATGCTCTATTATAAGGTGTGGAAACCACATATGGAGTTTCCCCCTCCCCCACGTTAGCAGAGGAGCTAAAAAAAAGTTCCCCAGGTCACCACAATTCTCCTCCAATCAGGAGAGAGCAGCAGGTTCACATAGTGTAGCTACTTTTGGGGGCCCCTAGTGCACCAGGCTGGTACTACACCATGAATTTCAAATCACTTCCCCTACCTTTAAATAGTGCTAATTCAGATGATGAATATTTTAACTCTTGAGAGTGTGAAAATGAAACCAAATGGACCCGCAAGGGTCCATTTGGTTTCATTTTTACATTCTCAAGAGTTACATCTGGTTAACCAGCTTTCCATCATTTAGCCTGGGGACCACCTGGAACCCTCTCAAGGACCACTGGTGGTCCCCGGACCACCTGTTGAAAACCCCTGTTTCAAAAGGATCATGAAAACATGTTGCATAAGGCATGATGACATTTTGCATGTTTTGCCTTCTATGTGACTAGTACCCCGACTTTGTGTTGAATTTCAATGTTTTATTGCATATTATTAGACACGATTAGAAAAAAACACTGAAGAAATTCCTTTCTATTAGTTCCAAGATTGGTCAAATACCTGATAAAATGCCCATGCTATTACTACATGTGCAGGAACACAAATACAGCACTGTGCGTGTCTTTTGTTGTCTTTTCTAGTGCCGCCGTTAACAGCCTATTACTCAACATTGCGTATATTATTAAACGCTATGGGTGAGATTTTCGTTACCGCTATACCCCTTATCCCTTAACTTCTTTGCCTTTTTAAACTATTAAAAAAACAGTTCTCAGTAGTTCAAATGGCCAGTCTACAAGCTCACAACGTGTTAATAGATTGACATGTTGAAATACACTGTGTTCCAACTTATTATGCAAATCATGTTTTTGTTTGATTTTCCAACATAATTGATGCAAATGATATCAGCATAATTTTCAAGTCATTAGCTGTCAATTTATATTTCAAATGTTATTGAACAAACCTCCTAATGAAAACAGAATTTAAAAAAAAAAATTAAAAACTTGGAACAGTGCGTTTCGCAGTGTTCCAAATTATTATGCACATCATAGTTTCAAGACATTTTCTTGTTTGTAAAGAACTGAAAATAGTAATTTGTCGAATTCATAGCAATAAGGAGGTCATATGTACTGGGAAAAAAAGCTATTTCAAGTCAAAACATGTTAACAGGTCCAATTACATGTTAACATGGGACCCCTTGTTTGATAGCAGCTTGCGTCCATAAAACTTGTGAGTTTATGGAGAGTTTCTGCTTGAATGTCCTTGCAGGATGTCAGAACAGCCTCCCAGAGTTACTGTTTGGATGTAAACTGCCTCCCACCATCATACTGCACATTTTTCAAAACAGTCTTGTTCAGTGATGAGTGCCGTGCAACCCTGGATGGTCCAGATGGATGGAGTAGTGGATGGTTGGTGCATGGCCAGTTTGGCCACCATGTCCCAACAAGGCTGCGGCGTCAGCAAGGAGGTGACGGAGTCATATTTTGGGCCGGAGTCCTAGGGAAAGACCTGGTCGGCCCCTTTAGATCTTTCACTCGAGGATGCTCCAGACATTCTCAATAGGATTGAGGTCAGGGGGGGTGGGGTGGGGGCCACACCATGATTTTTTTCCCCTTTTATGCCCATAGCAGCCAATGAAGCTGAGGTATTCCTTGCAGCATGAGATGGTGCATTGTCGTGCTTGAAGATGATTTTGTTTCAGAAAGCATGATTCTTCCATTTTGTACCGTGGAAGAAAGTGGTCAGTCAGAAACTCATCATACTTTGCAGAAGTCATTTTCACACCTTCAGGGACCCTAAAGGGGCCAACCAGATCTTTCCCTAGGATTCCGGCCCAAAACATGACTCCACCACCTCCTTGCTGTCGTCGCAGCCTTGTTGGACGGCACTCATCAGTGAACAAGACTGTTTGAAAATTGGTCTTCGTGTACAGTATGAGGTTGGGAGGCAGTTTACATCCAAACAGCAACTCTGGGAGGCTGTTCTGACATCCTGCAAAGGCATTCAAGCAGAAACTCTTCATAAACTCACAAGTTTTATGGACGCAAGCTGCTATCAAACAAGGGGTCCCATGTTAACATGTAATTGGACCTGTTAACATGTTTTGGATTGAAATAGCTTTTGTTTCCCAGTACATATGACCTCCTTATTGCTATGAATTCAACAAATTACTATTTTCAGTTCTTTACAAACTAGAAAATGTCTTGAAACTATGATGTGCATAATAATCTGGAACAGTGCGAAACGCACTGTTCCAAGTTTTAATTTATTTTCTAAATTCTGTTTTCATTAGGAGGTTTGTTCAATAACATTTGAAATATAAATTGACAGCTAATGACTTGAAAATTATGCTGATCATCATTTGCATCAAATATGTTGGAAAATCAAACAAAAACATGATTTGCATAATAAGTTGGAACACAGTGTAGTCCAAAAAAGTTTTTCAAAATAGTGAAAATGAAATAAGGGATATGGCATAAGGGGTTTAGCATGTAACGAAAATGGAGCCCAGCACGTGTGAAATCAGTACTTGCAAGAACAAGTACTTATATGCCTTTTCCTTCGTATAGAGGCTATCGCAGTAACTAACGGAATGTGTATATATAGTGCCCGTATCAACAAATGCAGAAGAATAACGGCGTGGCGTAGCATGAAACGGAGTTTCCTGGCTATTCTCCAGACTGAATAACAAATACTGTACAGCCAGCCGCCGCATACGCAGACAAATCAATACAGCCCATTGTTTGTTAGAAGATAGCTCTGTGTGTGAGCTTCACGCGCAGACAATACACAATCCAGACAAAAAAACAACAACAACAAGGGGAGGGGAGGGGGGAGGGGGGGTGAGAAGACCCTGTTCCTGTTTATTCTCCTCTCCCAACATGAATAAGTTTCTGCCGAGACAGCACCTTACATTATGTGGAGAACAGAGACGCTTCCTTCAGCTCAGGGGAGGATGTAACATTTCCCAGTTGGGGGGGGGGGGGGGCAGGATAAAATGGCATGGCACACATACCATTTTCGGTTAAAGGACTTTTATTAGGGAATTAAGCATCAATAATAACATCAGTTGTTGAAGTTGCAACAGACACGCAGCATGCATAAAGCTAAAGGTCTGACTCAGAGAGTTTTCTGTTTTCAATGATGAAATGCTGTTGGTTTAGTGGTGACACAGCTGTAGTTAGTTAGTAGCAGTAGTAGTGTTTCATATCATTTTAAATATAAGCACTTTAATTTGAAATATCTTGGGTTGTTTTGCATGCCATCATGTTTGGTGGGGCAGACTGGGCATTTAGGGGGGGTAATGCCCCCCCATGCCCATGCCTAGATCCGCCCCTGCTTCCTTTAGCTTCCTTATACAGCAGCACCAGCTGCTGCAGGCCCAAATATGACCTACTTTCACCCGCTTTTCTTTTCTTTCTTTCCCTTCTTTTTTTCTCCTCTCTCTCTTTTTGTACTCTTCCCTCTGGTGGCGCAGATGTTACATATATATATGTATATATAGTATGTACAGTGTATATACCGGTATTAAAGCTCATGTTTAAATATAGAATGTCTGTGTGCAGATGTTTGTGTTTTTATGATAACGGTACAGAGTCTACAACACATACAGTACATCCGGATTACGTTTCACCGTCTGACACGAGAAAAAGAAATACAAAAGAGCCGCGTGTGTGTGCGTCTGAGAGAAGAGGATAAGAGATAAGCAAGAAGAAGAAAAAAGGACAAAAGGCAGAGACGGCTGCATGTGGACTAAAAGAAAAGACGCAAGAGGGCGAGGAGACAATGAGAAAACATAAACGTTGCGTGCGTTCTCGACGCGTCTCATGTAAATATATGCACACCAGGAGCGGATGTAGCATTTCCCAATTGGGGGGCAGGAGAAAATAGTATGGGGGGGCTTCATCGCCCGCGGCGCGAAGCGACATGGGCGATGAAGCAACATGGGCGATGAAGCCGCCACCCCCATACCATTTTCAGTTACAGGACTTTTATTAGTCAAGTAAAGCTTAAAAATAACATTGCAGTTGTTGTTCAAGGCAGGCAGCATGCATGAAGCTAAAGGTCTGACTCAGAGAGTTTTCTGTTTTCAATGATGAAATGCTGTTGGTTTAGTGGTGACACAGCTGTAGTTAGTTAGTAGCAGTAGTAGTGTTTCAAATCATTTTAATTATAAGCACTTTAATTTGAAATATCTTGGGTTGTTTTGCAAGCCATCCTGTTTGGTGGAGTAGTCTGGGCATTTAGGAGGGCATCCCTCCCCCCCCCATGCCCATGCATAGATCCGCCCCTGATGCACACGCAACACGACAACGCCGACACCCGCACGGCGGTGCATGCATGTTTTCACGCCTATTCACTGTTGCATATGTATGAGACGGCTGGTGGTGGGGTCTATGAGATAACGTGTGCTGGTAGAAAAGAATGAGGTCGTCAGGAGCAAGAGGGTTTTTTGGCAGGAAATAGAGCAGGGGCGGATCTAGGCATGGGCATAGGCATGGGGGAGGATGCCCCTCGTTAGTGTCCTAACTGCCCCACCAAACATGATGGCATGCAAAACAACCCAAGATATTTCAAATTAAAGTGCTTATGTTTAAAGTGATTTGAAACACTACTACACTAACTACAGCTGTGTCACCACTAAACCAACAGCATTTCATCATTGAAAACAGAAAACTCTCTGAGTCAGACCTTTAGCTTTATGCATGCTGCATGTCTGTTGCAACTTCAACAACAACTGATGTTATTATTGATGCTTTACTTGACTTATAAAAGTCCTGTAACTGAAAATGGTAGGGTTGCGGCTTCATCGCCCATGGCGCGAATTGTCACAGGCGATGAAGTCGCCCCCACTGGTTGAAAACCCCTGCTTTAAACCAATGTGAAAAGGGGATGTCATTTCTTCTCATATGCTCTTTATGGCAATGTGGATAATTTGAGGAATTTCACTTAAAAATGTGTTTTGCAAAAAAATCCACCTGTTGGTGGCACCATAACATCCCAACATGAAAACTTGTGAAAAGTGTGTGATTATATTTCTCAGCCTAGTAGAAACGTGTGTTAAAGGGATCCCTGGCTAATGAGACAAATATAGATAATACATCACACTTGCCCTCTATAACTAGAATTGAACATTTAATACACATGGAATAAGCTCTTTAGTTTAAAAAAAAAATTATATCATGGGGACCGCCATTTTACTGTGCCTGTCACATGACCTGTCATAGGGATGACGTCACAGCAGATCGCTCCGCAGTAGAACTAATGGAATGCATCAAACAACTACATATTTTCTCCTCCTATGGTCCATCCCGTCTGTTTTACAGTCCTTTATTTCACCAGTGGGGGTCGCCATTGTCATTACAAACAGAACAGTGTATATACTGTATATTGATATTTTTACGTTGCAATGCTGGGTAGTCATGGAACGTTATATACTACAGATCTTCTGTGACGTCATCCCTATGACAACCGTTTCACAAGCGTTTCACTGACTGAAAATGCAGGTTTTCATAGTAAACGTGAACTTCAGGCACAATGAGCACGAGGAAGAAAATAAGCACCTTCTTTGTGATACTGTAATTTGGTGCTTGTGGGATTGCTTTGTTGACACTGTAGAGTGGAGTTATTTAGAATGATAATAATAACTGATAAAATACAAAAGAAAAAGAAATCCAATCTTCAGTGAATATTGTTCCACGGTGTATACAGTATTTACCGAGATGGAGACTTCAGGAGGCTGCTCAACCGCAACCGAATATAATCCCAAATTGAGTTGGGTTGAATGCGACGGGAGAATTGCGAGGCTATTCAGGCTGAAAAGCATTTGCAACCCTGGGATTTGTGGAAGTGTTGGAGCGGGGGGGGTGAACAGAGAGACAGGTATGCATTGCAGCAGATCCACAACAAGCTGTTATTGTTTGTATGACTAAAATGTGCACAATGGTTAGTGCTGTCGCCTCACAGCTAGAAGGTACTGGTTTCGATTCCCGCTAGGGGCGCTCTGTGGGTGCTGGTGGCATGTCTCTTCCTCCCCATCATCAGTGCCCATACCCGAGGCGGGGTTGGCGAAAGGGCCTTTCTGTGTGGAGTTTGTATGTTCTCCCCGTGTCCCCTATAGGGTAGATACCCTCACATGTTCTCCCCGTGTCCCCTAGGGTAGATACCCTCACATGTTCTCCCCGTGTCCCCTATAGGGTAGATACCCTCACATGTTCTCCCCGTGTCCCTATAGGGTAGATGCTAATGCGTCATTCCCAGACCGTCTGGGTGCTCGACAACCTAAAGACCGGTGGGGTATACCCAGAGATTAGCAGTACCAGACCAGAACCTGAAGTATACAGTAAAACCAGCACTCAATGAGACTGTAGGCAGCTGTCCAATTTAGCAAACTCTGGCATTGTTTATTACATGACTCACAGATAGGAACAACATTTGAACATATAAAATCAGAGTAATACTGGCCTGTTATTTCACGAATAAGATTCGTTCCACATCAGGTGTCAACGGGGCGCCCCAGAAGGAACAGCAAGCGCGCGGGTCGGTTGCCGGAGAGCTCTGCCTGTTATCTCTTTTGTCAGACCTAATATTCAGAGGGCTGTGGCCTTGAAGCGGCCTGCCGGCCTATCGCACACTCTGAAAAGTATGGGTGTTTATGGCGAAGGTCTATTTTTTATCCCATCAATACCCTCACATGTTCTCCCTGTGTCCCCTATAGGGTAGATACCCTCACATGTTCTCCCCGTGTCCCCTAGGGTAGATACCCTCACATGTTCTCCCCGTGTCCCCTAGGGTAGATACCCTCACATGTTCTCCCCGTGTCCCCTAGGGTAGATACCCTCACATGTTCTCCCTGTGTCCCCTATAGGGTAGATACCCTCACATGTTCTCCCCGTGTCCCCTAGGGTAGATACCCTCACATGTTCTCCCTGTGTCCCCTAGGGTAGATACCCTCACATGTTCTCCCCGTGTCCCCTAGGGTAAATACCCTCACATGTTCTCCCCATGTTTCCTAGGGTAGATACTCTCACATTTCTCCCCGTGTCCCTTAGGGTAGATACTCTCATATTTCTCCCCGTGTTCCCTAGGGTAGCCAAAAACATGCAGTAAACCTGAGCTCTAGACTGCCTCCCCCTGGCCAGCCGGGGTGCCTGATGGAGGGGACAGGAACTGGTTGGAATAACTAGTTTCTTTAAAACGCTATACATCCAGGTAAACTCCCCCCTGTCAGGTGAAAAGAAGGCAACTTGGACTCCGCATGTCTTGAAGGAAGCATGAGGCCAGTCTGCTGCCTCCCCAGGTTGGCGGAGGGTGTGTAGAGCCCAGGATCACATTAGGAATTGGCACTGGGTGATAAAAATTGGTTAGAAATCGTGGGTTTAACTTAATGAGAATGCATCAGTGGAACCATATGGGTCCATCTGGTCCCATTTTGTACATGCTTAATGTTACACTGTTTGAGCATTATGTTTCACTTTAGTTACTGTAAAAAACATCAAAATGTGGCGCAAATCTTTGAATATATACTTATTCATAGTGAACATTTTTAACTCTGCTTCTTGGAGGTCCCTGGAAAAAACATATTTTCAGATGCAGGTCGTCAGCAAAATACAGATTATTCTGGGAGTCCTTGACATGTAAAAGGTTGAGCAGTGCTGACATAGAAACAGCAACAACAGGGTTTTTTTTCCTGAAAACTGTTGTTTTCTAAGAGTTCTACAGTAAAAATCCATAGCGTCCTTCATCCACTCTCCTCGCCACTCATCACAATCTTTCTAAAAGAAAATACGACGGAAAGGGCCGTCGCTCATTCATGCAATGCAGCTATGCATCGCACGCACACGCACATACCATGCAGGGAGGACGAAACTACTTCAGAAGTACACCGTACAAGTGACATTATTTAGATGTAAACAGCACAGCTTTGGCTTAAAACAAAAAACAACAACAATGCAGGCTGCGGACTGTGCTGTGACGGCACTGGGACTCGATTGTAACCCGAAGACGACAGCATTCCATAACCAATCATCATTGCGTACATAATCGTGTACGCAAATCGCCCCTCTCCACCCACAAAAGAGCCCTCAAAGAATTACATCTGGTTAACCAGCTGCCCCCTCCAGGGTGGCCTGGCAAAGGCAAAGTTGTCCCGGTGGGAAAATATGTGCCAATCCGCCCCTGCATATGGACTTCTATGTAGAGTAGATCTCAGTGCAACATGTACTGTGATAGGTACTTTTTTTTTTTTTTTTTTTTTTTTTTTTTACAAACAGCATGTGGCCAATTGCATTTTACTTCAGTAGCGGTGGGAAACGTATGCCTTACATGTAGGCCTACTTTTACTAATACGGCCTTCCTAGAAATGTAACTGGCTAAAAGTACAAATCCTTGTCTTGGAAATTCACTCTCAAGTAAGAAAAGATAAAGAAATATCAAAGAAATATAACACTCAAGTAAAGTACAAATCCTCAGAATCTGTACTTGAGTGCATAACTTAGGTAAATTGACTTGAGTAATGTCCACCACTGGTTATTCTCCATGCAATAGAGTGATATAACTATAACTATAACAGCAGCACATTCACTGATTCACTGATGTTAGACCCCGGTGTGTCAGAATTTACTGATGTCGGCCCTCATGGCGTCACGCTGTCAAATGATTGAGCGGCCAATTCACAAGCTGTCATCTTCTCATCAGTCTGGAGTGGCGGCTGGAGAGAGTGGAATCCCAGAGGGGGGGATGTGCCATATCTTTTTTCCTCCCTGGTCCCCGTCAGGAGATTCCTTTCCCAAAAAAACTCGATCCGAAGGGAGAGAAGATGCGTCTCTCTATGGACAGGCAACGCCAGCGTCGTCATCCTTAAGGAAACAGGAAGTGACAAAAAGGTCCTCAGCAGGCGCTGAGGGGACAGGGAAGGAAACAGCTGCGCGGGGACTCGGAATCCCATCTATTATTCAGCGGAGGTATAATAAGATAACTTTCCCCCTTTGTCATACGCTGTAAGGATGATGAAACCGTGCCCAAACCAGGAGGCTGGCTGGCTCCGTTGCAATAATAATGAAGACATATTTTTCCCACAATCAGTGGAGAAAGGGGCTGGGGTTCCTTGATTAAATATTGACTCGCAATCGTCTGTGTTTCTCGTCTCTGTCTAATCAATAATTCATACGAGGTAAAAAGAGATTGTAGGGGAATTATCCGAGATGCTATATGTGTTTTCGAGTGCGTCGTCTCTGCTTGTTTGTTTTGTTTTGTTTTTTTTTTCTTTACGCCCAACGAAACGCGAGGAGAGGAGAAAACGGCGCCGCGTTAACACTCGACCGCCATTTGTTGCCGACGCCCGCCTTGTCGTCAGCAGGGATTTGGTTCAAACATACGTAATGGAATTGCGCATTTTGATCCAAACAGCGCATGTTTTTGATAAGATATGGGGCTCTATTATACGGGATATAGGCCCATTATGGTTCTACGATGCCACGGAAATTCATGTCAAATTCATCAGCATGCGCGAGGTCTGACAATCTGGGGCGTGATTGAAGTATGAATGAATTATATGCCGAGTCGATGTGAAACTCCACCACTCCCTAATTCATGCATCGACAGCTGATGAATACCTGAAGGTTTTGGTAATGGCCATACATCCATCGTTCATGGCGTATAGGCCTCAGTCCTGGGATTTTCATTACCTCGGCCCGATTGTTGTACAACGGTCTCTCCTGTACAGAGTCGATCAACATGCACGTTCAAAACATGAAGACCGACTATTGTAGTGGCTCAGAAAGCAGCACATTGTGTCCCTATTGTTGTCTATGATGATAACACCACCAAACTAGTGTTGATTTTGTCGACTACGATGAAAAAATGTTTGACCTTTTTCTCACTGCAAGGATAAAACGAAATAAAGCCGATAAAGTGCGATGATTAAAACTGAGACTAAACATACTCACAGTGCTTGTGGTTTGCCTGCTGAAAATAAAGAATCTACAACCTCACAACACTTTGTGCTGCGACTGTCACAGCAAGCGGCAGAAATGTATAATCAGCCATTGCAGCGTCAAAATGCTTTATAGTCCACAAAATAAATCAACTGTGGATTTAATTGACTAAAATCCTATGACAATGGTGTGACTAAAAGACTAAAACATTACAGAGGCCTAACACATAGAGATGCCCTAAAAGAAAAGAGATACATGAGTGACAATGTGCAGAAGCGGTGGCTGACGGTTGGCGTGTGAACACGCATTGAGGAAGACAATCAATGCTTAGTCTCTGAAACGTACACCTGCAATCTAAATGCGCCACAGACAGACAGTCAGACAGACAGCCCCTGTCTGTCCTGCGCGCTGCCAGGTAATCCCTCTATTATTTAGTGATGACAGGCGGACCGCAGCAGCATTTGTATTATTCAGGTCGCCATTTGCCACTCGGTGGTCTAGCAGCCTCTCGCTCCTGTTGCTTTTGCCACAGCAAAACAAGCAGCGCCATGAATCTTTTATAAGGACTGTGAATAGCCTGATGATGAGGGACGTGCACACTCTCTCTCTGTCTCCCTGACGTGCACGGCGCTCTCCCTACGGCTGGGTGGATAACAATCATCCTTCTCTACAGGTCTATACTGTACATTGCTCACCGCCGTGTGCCCAAAAGGCACAAGAATAAGCCGCCATGAGTGATCATCACCCACTCTGTGGAGAGGAGGAGGAGGATCGTTTGGTTTGGTCTGCGCTGCACATCAACTTAAAACGCCACGGCGGTTCTCTTTGTTTAAATCCGTCAGACCTCCCAGACCCCAGGCTAGCAGCATTCAAACATACTCATTTAACAGATGATATACAGTATAAGACTGTTTTCCTGTAGCCTGCAGATGCTAAAAACAACTCACATAGTCAGGATTTGTAGTCAGCAGACAGGAAATGGTTTACTTTCTCGTGATGGGGAAATTACTTTTTTATAAAAAAGTAAGCCACGGGCAATGAAGCCGCACCCATACCATTTTCGGTTACAGGACTTTTATCAGGCAAGTAAAGCATCAATAATAACATCAGTTGTTGTTGAAGTTGCAACAGACACGCAGCATGCATAAAGCTAAAGGTCTGACTCAGAGAGTTTTCTGTTTTCAATGATGAAATGCTGTTGGTTTAGTGGTGACAGAGCCGCTTCGACCTCTATCCATCGATTGAATAGACACTTATCAACAGAAATGTTACGATCCAATCGTGCCGGTATAGCAGATATTCAGATACCCGCCGGGCAAGTAGATATTTTGTATTCATTGCATCGGTGGATCACGGATACTACTAGTAGGGCGGGGCGAAGCATAGTTTTACTGAAGTTTTGTTTAGGGTTAGTTACCGCATAAAGCACCGTCTAACCCTAACCCTAGCCTAATCCTAAACCCTAAACATAACCCCAGTAAAACTAGGCTATGCCTACACCTAACCCCAACCCTAAACTTAACCTCAGTAAACTTATGCCTAAACCTAACCTAACCCTAACCATAACTTCAGTAAAACTTCCTTCGCCCCGCCCTACTAGTAGTATCCGTGATCCACCGATGCAATGAATACAAAATATCTACTTGCCCGGCGGGTATCTGAATATCTGCTATACCGGCACGATTGGATCGTAACATTTCTGTTGATAAGTGTCTATTCAATCGATGGATAGAGGTCGAAGCGGGTGTGACACAGCTGTAGTTAGTAGCAGTAGTAGTGTTTCAAATCACTTTAAACATAAGCAGTTTTTAATTTGAAATATCTTGGGTTGTTTTGCATGCCATCATGTTTGGTGGGGCAGTGAGGACACTTACGAGGGGCATCCCCCGCCATGCCCATGCCTAGATCCGCCCTGCTCTATTTCCTGCCAAAAAAAAAAAAAAAACCCTCTTGCTCCTGACGACCTCATTCTTTTCTACACACAGCATGCATAAAGCTAAATGTCTGACTCAGAGAGTTTTCTGTTTTCAATGATTACATGCTGTTGGTTTAGTGGTGACACAGCTGTAGTTATTTAGTTAGTTAGTAGTAGTAGTAGTAGTAGTAGTAGTAGTAGTAGTGTTTCAATTAATTAAAAAAAAAAAAAAAAACAAGTATTTTAATTGGAAATATCTTGGGTTGTTTTGCATGCCATCATGTTTGGTGGGTCATTCAGGGCATTTAGGGGGCCATTGCCCCCGCCCCATACCCTTGCCTAGATCCGCCCCTGCGTTCCGTCGGCACCGCTGCCTCCCACCCTCTCTCTCTCAGACATGTCCTTTTCTCCTGTCCTGAGGTCAATACACAGCCAGAGCGTCTGATTGATTGATAGATTGATTGAGTCTCAGCGTAGCTAGGTGTTCTTTGAGCGCTTTTGAAGGAGTGTTTTCCTCTCACCTCCACCATCTGTTCTCTCTCCCCTCCCAAGGCCCCAGGGAAGGGCTCCATTTGTCTTGATTTGTGTTACTCTCCTGAGTTAGAAATGGATCAGTCAACACTGAGGGTTGTTGTCTCCACCAGGGCGAAGGCACAGGGGGGTTGGGGGGGGTATGTTTTGCACTTAAAGGGGTATTCAACTTTCAAAAAAACTTTTGGTCATTTTATGTGAACACCTCAGACTGACTGACTGTCGTCTGTCTGTCTGTCTGTCTGTCTGTCTGTCTGTCTGTCTGTCTGTCTGTCTGTCTGTCTGTCTCTCTGTCTGTGTGGCTCAGGAGGTAGAGCCGGTTGTCCGATGATCCAAGGGTTGGCGGTTCAAATCCCAGCTCCTCCCGTCTACATGTGGAAGTGTCCTTGGGCAAGACACTGAACCCCACCAGTGGTTGCCACCACTGGTGTGTGAATGTGTGAAGTGAGGACAATGAGCGTTGACTGTTCACTGCTCTACTTCCCAATGTATGTATGAATGAATGGACCATTGTAAAGCGCTTTGAGTATACACGTAGTGCATAGAAAAGCGCTATAAAATGCACAAAAAAGCCCATGTGGTGCGCTATGAGCTTGTACATCTGATATTTTTTGAAAGAATATGGCACAAATCTGAATTATTTTTTCAGTTCAGAACTTTGATTAATCATCATCATTCTGATGACGTTATGCTCTGTGGAAGGCACTGTTCTGTTTATCCAATGAAATACCTCACGATACGATACAATATTTATATTTAGGCTTATGAATCGATTTATATAGTCGATTAATCACGTTTATTCATTCTAAACAATATAAACATCAAATAGAACATCTTACACCATTTTAAACAATATACTGTACAGTAAATAACAAAATGTTCAATCGTACACATTGCAGCCTGATGACATCAGCCAGTCTTTGTGACATGAACACATTAATAAATAGGACCTACATAAATATATATTAAAAATGACCCTTGCGATTCGATATTGATATCATGGCATTAAGAATTGCGATATATATTGGCATATCGATTTGTATTTGCCCACCCCTAGTGTGAAATGTGTTTCACTGTTCCCAGCCTGTCTGTGTCATATACTATACAGCCATAGATAGGGCCTAATAATCAGCCATTGGGCCAGGCGGTGGAGCCTCTGGCTCTCGGGGACCCCTTGGGGACACATTGGAACACATGGAACTGCCAAAGGTTTGAGGCAGGTGGGGTCCAGGGACCCCCGTATACGGGGCTAATGTGTCCCTGCATACAGTGGCATTCATCTGGAAGATTGTAGAGCATCATGTCACCAGAATATCCTCAGAATGCACCCTGGAGGATTCTGGAGACTCATGGAGGAAATAGGAACTAGGCACAGGTATAGGCAGTCTCTCTCTCTCTCTCTCTCTCTCTCTCTCTCTCTCTCTCTCTCTCTCTCTCTCTCTCTCTCTCTCTCTTTCTCTCCCCCCCCCCTCTCTCTCTCTCTCTCTCTCTCTCTCTCTCTTTCTCTTCCCCCCCCCCCTCTCTCTCTCTCTCTCTCTCTCTCTCTCTTTCTCTCCCCCCCCCCCCCCCTCTCTCTCTCTCTCTCTCTCTCTCTCTCTCTCTCTCTGTCTCTGTCTCTCTCTCTCTCTCTCTCTCTCTCTCTCTCTCTCTCTCTCTCTCTCTCTCTCTCTCTCTCTCTCTGTCTCTCTCTCTCTCTCTCGGTCGTTTGATTTGTTTCTCTCCGGTGCCACTAAGCAGACCTATCTGTATAGCCGCAAGGGTCCATTCGGTTTCATTTTCACGCTCTCAGCAGGGTTTTCATAGTTAACTAAAACTAACGAAAAAGCGATATCTATGTTTTTAACATCTGTTAACTGAAACTAAACAAAAATACAAATAAATAAAAAAAACTATAGCGAGCATTGTGTGTTCACAAAATTAACTAAAACTAACTGAAATCATACTCAAAATGCCCTTTGTTTTGTTTTTTTTAATTAATATGTAAATGACTTTCAGACATTTATAATATGCTGAAGTTAATGGTGCCGGATGGCATCGCAGGTCGTCGGGTGCGTCCGGGCGCCTGGGTGCGCCCGGACTACGGTCTTATTTGTGTGTGCATCAGGAAAGAAAGAGAATCAAGGCAATGGTTCTTCGTTGTCTCAATCGTGGTCTTTTATTATCAATCGAGCATAGTAACTTGACTAAAGTCAAGGACAGACATCGTACAGCATAGTTGACATCGCATTGTGGAGTGAGAGAGAGGGAGGGTGACTCTGGCTGAGTCTGGCTGCATCCCTCAGCGTCTCTCTCCCAGTGTCTGTGTTCCCCAGTGTCTGTGTCGAATCTCAAACTGACCAATGCTTATATTACAAAACCAGTACAGGTATGGGTGTGTCTATGTAGGTGGGGTCTACGTCCGTGCATGTGTGTGTGTGTGTGTGTGTGTGTGTGTGTGTGTGTGTGTGTGTGTGTGTGTGTGTGTGTGTGTGTGTGTGTGTGTGTGTGTGTGTGTGTGAGAGAGAGAGAGAGCGCATGTGAGTGCGTGCGTGTGAGGGAATGTGAGTGCATGAGAGTGCATGTGAGTGTGTGTGAGTGGACTGGAAAGTTACAGGTTACCTACAGATGATAATCTCTAGTATACACCTCAGCCTCGGGTCAAACAGCAATGCCCCCTGTCAGGGACAGATGTCTTGACCAGAAAAGGAATGTTACTTGCCCTAGGCCAGTCATTAACTCAAAACTGAATAGCTGTTTGAAACATACTATTACACATGGGTACATGGGTTTAAACTTTAGACTTTAGACAAATAATGGAATTTAACTATAGACGTTTAATGTGGCTTTCCAGATACGCCAATGCATTTTTATCAACTTTTTTATGGCAGTTCAGCACCATGCGGTACCAAACGTAGTACAAAAAAGTATGATAAGAAAAAAATGAAACTAACACTTTACAAAAATAAATAAATACAAACTAGCAAATGTACCCTACAAGCTAATCAAAATGAACTAAATTAAAAAAAGAGTAAAAACTAATTAAAACTAAACTAAAATGAAAATAATAATAATAATAATAACATAACTATAATAACCCGGGTTCTCAGGAGTTACATCTGGTTAACCAACTTTCCATCATTTGTCCCAGAACCACTGGTTGAAAACCACTGCTTTATTTGGATTGAGTCTTGCCCCTGTTAACAACTGTAGGCTAGTTGTGTCCCTGAGCATATGTTATGAAAAGTCCCTCCGAAGACAGTCTTTGTTAGTCAACTCAACTGTTTTGTATACTGCTTTTAAGAGCATTATCTCAAACACCTAAAATCCATCAGTTTATTTTCTCTCTCAGTCCCCTAAAATACCCTATTTTTCTAGGACTCACTCAGATGTGAATCATGTCTTTCATTCACCAGACGGACCCTGAATCTGTTCAGCAAAGGACTTTTTTTTTCTGATATTACTGTTTGTATATTGAATTAAGGACTCCCGTGTCTAGTATTATTTGTCTAAATAATACGGTATGTTCAAGGTTGCACTTTTGGTACAGTTGGCTGAGTAGTCATTGTTGTTTAATGGTAGAGAGGAAGTTGTCTCACCTTGGGGACACAATTAAAGGTGACACTTCCTGTGTTTGTAGAATTCAACAATGATGAAGAGCTGAAGGTCGAAATCCGTCTGTTGTTGCTGCAATGCAGCTGCCATTACTGCTCTATTAAGAATAAAAAAAAAATGTTCTGTTACTGTTAGTGTTTTCTCTTTTAGAGATTTCTTGTCCAGTTCAGGGACAGATGTAACATTTCCCAATTGGGGGGCAGGAGAAAATGGTATGGGTGCGGCTTCATCGCACCCATAGCATTTTTATTACAGGCTTTTACTAGGCAAGTAAAGCATCAATAATAGCATCACTTGTTTTTGTTGTTGTTGTTGTTGAAGTTACAACAGACACGCAGCATGCATAAAGTTAATGCTGTTGGTTTAGTGGTGCCACAGCTGTAGTTACTCAGTAGCAGTAGTAGTGTTTCAAATCATTCAATATAAGCACTTTAATTTGAAATATCTTGGGTTGTTTTGCATGCATCATTCCCCCCCCATGCCCATGCCTAGATCCGCCCCTGGTCCAGCTTGATGTACACCCCAGGACGCTAGTACTATATGTTGCAGGGAATTAACGCCCGATCCAAACCTTGATGCTTAGTGCCAAGTAGGGATGTCATTGTGTCACAATTTTAGTGTCTTTGCTATGACCTGGCCAGTTATTGAACCAGGGTGGACACTCTAATTACAAGCCCACTGATCCACATAGCCTATACACAGTATAGTGTTGGGGTATAGTTTAGTTTGGGATTTTTCATTTAGTTTTAACTCCTTAACTGATCAGGCAAAAAGCTAGTCTTGTTCCCATTGGGCTCAATAGTAACAAAATGATTTATAGAAAATCCTCTGTTATGAATTTGTGCAAACCAATGGTATCCAAAGACAGCTTGAGGTGTCCACTTTAAGGGAAAAAATAGCCCAACTCGATAATATGTTTTCTTTTTTTTATATAAATTGTACAAAAGGGCCCCGTTGTTCACACTGGCGTTTCCTCCAGGACTAGTTATGAAATAATCAGGTTTAAAGTTTTATCTTTCATATAACTTTTTTCTGCTTCAAGTAGATGCCTATACCATTTTAAAGATCAGGTGGTTGGCTACAATTAAAAAAAAAAAAAAAGACAAACTTTCTGACATGTGCCAGTGTGGAGATGGCGCCATCTAAAGGTAGCATGCAAAAAGTACAACACGCGTTTTCGCGTGGGAAACAGGGGACAGAATATTACATCACGCTTTTTCGCGTGGGAAAACGGTAAAGGTGTTAATTAGTTAGTTAGTCACATTTTATGTTACAATTCAGTTTTTAGTCAGTTTTGAAAGTGGGTTTGAAACTGCTTATAGTTTAAGTTATAGTTTAAGCTATAGCTTTAGTTATTTCAGTTTTAGTTATTTCAGATTTGAATTTAAAGGTAGGGGAAGTGATTTGAAATTCATGGTGTAGTACCAGCCTGGTGCACTAGGGGCCCCCAAAAGTAGCTACACTATGTGAACCTGCTGCTCTCTCCTGATTGGAGGAGAATTGTGGTGACCTGGGGAACTTTTATTAGCTCCTCTGCTAACGTGGGGGAGGGGGAAACTCCATATGTGGTTTCCACACCTTATAATAGAGCATTTTAACAGAAAAAAAATATTTTTGGGTGATATCTGACAAAAGTGAAATCACTTCCCCTACCTTTAAATGGAACTTAAATGGTCACATGACTCATTTAAACGAATCAGATTCCAATCCTGAAGTGGCCTCAGATCTGACCCAGGCTGTAGATTTGGCTGCCAGTGTTAAATCAGGCCAAAGACACACATTCCCTCTCCTGCTAGAGTAGCTTTGCTCAACCAAAAGGAGGCCAGAGAGCAGCCTGTGGTGTTACAGCCGACCTATAGCTCCCATTCCTGGATGATGAACTCTCCCTGCCATGCTGAACCCACACCCAGGGACAGAGGAGAAGGTACCCAGCGCCTGCTGGTGTCAGAGAGAAGATTGATCCGCTAACCTGCTGGGTCAGGCACCAGTAATTATCCACTCTGAAGTGCCCACACGCAGGCAGGCAGGCAGGCAGGCAGGCAGGCAGGCAGGGGCCCCAGACTGCTCCCAACTCAACCCACAACACTGTGCAACTGGCACTTCAATTACCACAGGAGTCTGGGTTTATTAGCCGCAAGTTTGGCGCCGATAATTAATAGTGGCAGGTAAATGCCATTCTGCTGGTCTGTTGCGCGGCGTGGACTGGGTTTTTGGGAACGCTTTAAACAAGCTGCGGTCAACATGATCCCTGGTGGAAAGGAATGGAAAAGTTTTCTGTAACTTTAGGGATCACGGTAGCTTGGATCCAGCCCTGAAACGTCACCTTAAAAAAGTACTATACCTTATTTTTCCCCCCTGCGATTCAAGGACTGGTGTCCCTCCCTCTGGTGTTGTTAGTTGAAAATCCAACTACAGCTGCTGATTGGCCGATAGCCCTGTCACTCAGCAGTGCCCTTCAAGGCTTCTCCCATTCAGGCCGGGAATCCATTTTTCGATTCTGTACAGCAAATGTTGTTCACATGCTAGTAACACTCATCGGCTGTGTTTATTTGTTTGTTTGTTTGTTTGTTTAGATGTGTTTGTTTGTTTAGCAGTCGGGCTAGCACATTAGCCACATGACAACAACGTTGTCCGCTTTCCCAATATTCGCCACCCATCCCAGAAACTGCTGTGGTAGAGAGGGACTTCAGTCTGAATAATGAAGTTCAGACTGAGTTCCGGCTAGGGTTATGGAGTACTTTTTTAAGAAATACCTGTAGGCCTACAAAACATGTGAAAAAACATGGCACATGAAATGTAAATGCAAGTAAATGCAAGGAGGAAGAACAACATTCTCCCCAACGCATACAGACTAAAATGTGCTGGAGAAAATGGTTGAACCTGGAGAAAATGGTTGAAGGTGAAACAGGCACCCAGCCCCTATCGCAATACCAGACAACTCGTGTGTCCAAACTTTTTCGTTACTCTTTACATACTTTCACATGGAATGGGTTGAATGTAGTGCACTATGTAAAGCAACCTTGGATAAAAGTGCTGTATACTGTAACAGCACCATTAACCATTGACATTTATAAAACTCAGGGAGTCTAAAGGTTGGCAGATCAGGGCAGAGCATTGTTGAATGTGACTGTAGTGTAGATACAGAGAGTGCTCTGACTTTGACTATTTTCTTTTTTGTATGATGAAACAGTGTTCGTTTGGTGCTGCAACAGTTGAAGTTAGTTTATAGTGCATAGTCTTGTTTCAAATAGTTTTTTAATAATATGCCAATGAATTTGAAGTATCTTTAAAGTGGAAACTACATGACTTTCAACTTTTGTTTGTGTGTGTGTGTGTGTGTGTGTGTGTGTGTGTGTGTGTGTGCATGCGTGCGTGTGTGCGTGCGTGCGTGCGTGCGTGTGTGCGCGCACGTGCACGTGTGTGTTTTATCCCAAGTAATAACCAAGTTTGAACAGAAGTTTGATCAGTCTTTCATATCATAGAGGAGCTTTAATGTAAATTGCTCTCAGGAAGAGTTTGTTTGATTTTGGCCTCATAATGTCATCAATGCCCCCTACTCCTCCAGTCTTCTTTGTTTACAATGTCCACCATTGATTTCTCCAGTTGACATGGAATTTAAACATGCCTGGTTTCCTCTAGCTAGCATCAATATTATAATAACTCAAATATACATTAAAGTGCCCCCACCACCACAGGACATAGTGGTACTGCAGCTAAACCGGTTTCAAACTACAGAAAGAAATGGCAAGAGTGGTGAATAAGGCTCAAACCATTAAGCGTGAGGGACACATACAATATGATAAATATTTAAACAAATTTCCAAATATACTGTATGTTATTTGTACTTTAACATTTGGGGATTTTTGCATGTTTGGTACAACCAGGGGCAGTCATGGCATTATGGGCGGCATGCCCATCGATGCCTATCTCGGGCTCTGGCTGAAACTTTGGCACTGGTTCCATCTATGTCCTGGGCAGCATTCCTTTTCGGGTTTATGATAATCCAGTCGCAGGAGGATGATTTGGTCATAGGTTGTAGGCATTGTTTTGTATGAAAACTCCCCTATATTCTCTAGTCTACACCAAAGCATCCTTTCCCTGAAACCGGAAGAAAAGTGACTACACAACATCAATGCTTTTATTGTGAAGGCATTATTAATGAAGGAAAGGTTTAGAAGGTTCTGGCCTGAGGACAAAACAATGGCACTCACGTGTGTATTTAGCTGAAAACAAATATTGTGTGTGTGACTGCCAGCAGGGGTGTTTTGCCATTAGGCAGACTAGGCAGTTGCCTGGGGCGCCATGATGGGGTTTGGGGTGAGGGACACCAGACATGTTTTAGAGGGATCCCATCAGGCGCGTATTTTAGGCCGGTGCCGCCGGTGCGGTGCACCAGGGCCCAGGCCCCTTGGGGGCCTACTGAGAGGGAAGGGGGGAAAAGAAAAGAAAGGCCGCTGACAGCGGGCCCTGCGACTGTTATGGACCTGTGGCCTGGTCGTTAGGGGGTTAAACCTGAGAGTGGCCGGGCCTAGCAGTGGGAGGGGTAATGATATTGTCCAATCAAATTGGTACCTGTGAACTGTCACTCACGTGTGAATGTCTTCTGATGTCAGTTCCTCTTAAAACAAATCAAAACAAAAAAAAGTGTCAACTACAAAAAAAAGCGCGAGTGGGTTGAATTGAAGCATCGGCGTAGCATAGTGTCATGTTCAAGAAAAGTCATGAAAGTGGTTCCAAAGGCGAATGGAAAGAGAGCAGTCGGCAGCGGGAAGCGTAAATGAAGCTAAAATGACCAAATTGGACAAGTTTGTATCAGTATCGGCTCTCCTGCTGCACCTGCAGCCCCACCCGGCACCGGGCACTAGCAGCTACCCCAGATCCTGCCTCACAGAGCGGCGACACGCTGGACTCGAGTTGCCAACGAGTTCAGCAACACAACCGCCCTGTGACAGTTCTCCACGCGGCCACGCACGGACACAGTGTCGGTGAAAATGAATGTCCCCGCGCGCGGCGGCCGCGTTGCAGAGCCTAATGAACCCCGAATCCCCAGCACAGATCGAGGATTATACGACATGACACCGCATACCGATAAGACAAAAAGCTTTATAATAGCAACTAGTCCGTAGGCCTGCCGGACCGTTTCTCAGAGACAACAAAAAAGTCTTTCTCAGAAAAATACATCTCCACTACCCGTAAAATGACCTTCTAATGAGTGAGTACACAGTCACATTCATTAATGCGGTCAGTTTGCTGTCTTTGTAAATCATGTAATGTGCTGTGTTCTTGATGCTTGTTGCTTATACTGTGGAAGTGCATACCAGCTTTGTTGGTGTTGGATATAATGTGAATGTGTGAGTGTAATAGTTTGGGGACATCATGTTTGAGCCCAGGTCAGGCAGGCTGTTGGATATTAGTAATGGTGGAGGATAGAGATAGAGCTTGGCATCTGTCCATGTTGTTATGGTTCTGAAAATGCTGCGTGCGTGTGTGTGTGTGTGTGTGTGTGTGTGTGTGTGTGTGTGTGTGTGTGTGTGTGTGTGTGTGTGTGTGTGTGTGTTTCATGGCCATTTGCCAATAAAGATCAATGAAAATGAATGGAATAATTGTGTAGCCAGGCACGTTTGTTAGTCTACTGTATACAGTATAGCTGTAGTGTGTGTTTGTGCGCGCACATGCGTAAGAGTTGCTCGTTTATGGCAATGATAGGGGCCTACAAAATATTCTTGCACCAGGGCCCATCCTCAGCTCGTTTCGCCAGTGGATCACAGGCTAATAAGCCTCATTTAGATAAATACACTATACTTGTCCTCTATAACTAGAATTGAACATTTAAAACACATATATGTTCTTTAGTTTGAAAATAGTTCATATCTGTATCCCTTGGAGAGTTTTATCCTGTTTGTTTTATAGTCCTTTAACCAGTGGGAGTTACAATTTTCACAGAGCAGTGTATATACAAACATCAATGTTTTATGTTGCAATGCTGGGTAATCATGGAACCAGTGAATTTCATTGGTGAGGGGGGCTCCAGGGAAAATCTTGCCTGGGGCTCCAAATTGCTTAGAAACGCCACTGACTACCAGTGCTTTGCACAGTAATGTGTATGTTATTTTGATGAAGTAAACGCCTGACATCAGTTAAAAAAACATGAAACCCAGTAGTGCTGGAACTAGCAGGCCTGGAGTGTGTGTATGTGTGTGTGTGCCAAAATATAAATACAGATAAAAAAAAAATCCCCCGCCTCATGTTGGCCCCCTGCTGTGGGTGCTGGCGGCGTGTCTCCTCTTCTATGTCATCAGTGCACATACCCGAGGCGGGGTTGACTAAAGTTCTTTCTGTGTGGAGCTGCATGTTTTCCCTGTGTCGCCTAGGGTAGGTACCCTCACAAAAAAAAACTGCCAGGGAAACTCCCCCCGTCAGGCAACTTGGACTCGGGGGCGGATCTAGGCATGGGCATGGGGGCGAGGGGGGTAATGCTCCCCTAAATGCCCTAACTGCCACACCAAACATGATGGCATGCAAAGCGAACCAAAGATATTTCCAATTAAATTGCTTATATTTAAAATCTGAAACACTACTACTGCTGCTAACTAACTACAGCTGTGTCACCACTAACCAACAGCATTTCATCATTGAAAACAGAAAACTCTCTGAGTCAGACCTTTAGCTTTATGCATGCTGGGCGTCTGTTGCAACTTCAACAACAACAACTGATGTTATTATTGATGACTTACTTCACTAATAAAAGTCCTTTAAACAAAAATGGTATGGGTGCGCCTTCGTGAAGTTACACCCATACCACCCCCCCCACCCCATGGAAATGTTACATCCGCCCCTGCTTGGACTCCTCATGCATTAAAAGAAGCTGCCTCTCCAGGTCGACGGAGGGTGTGGAAGAGCCCAGGATCACATTAGATATTAAGGTGTTAATCTAGTTTCCATACAGAGAAAACTTCTCTTTGAACATTCCACAGGCTGGTTGGCCACCAGCGAAAACAATTCTCACAGTCACAGTTGCAGCCATTTTGCATCCAAAACAATGAAGCCTTATACCACAAACCTAAACATAACCTATGCCTATATAACCCTAACATAAAAAAAATCCAAGGAGATGTCGCTAATAGTACAGCATTTTATGGGACATGGAATTGGGGCAATGGACGTGCATGTGGACTAGAATCCGACCAAACGTGGACAGAGGGGGAGAGGAAGTTTGCAGAAAAACAATGGATTTTAAAACTTAATACAACATTCCCACAGGGTTTAAATATGAAATATGAAAGATACACTGTAAGTAAGATTAGTTATCTCAGACATAGACAGACTCTTCTTCAACAAAGTTGGCGAATGCAAACATTCTCTGTATTGTACTCATACATAATGTTGTAAGATACAAAACACTGAAGTCTTATACCACAAACCTAAACATAACCTAACCTTAACCATAGAGCATTATGCAAACCGTCGTGACTGTTATGCAAAACAGTTATGCAAAGGCGTCGCTGTTGTTACGCAAAGTGTTCGCGACGGCTATAAAGCCTCTCCTGGCCACGGGCGTAGACACGTGGGGAAAAGGGGGACAATTGCAGGGGGGCCCAAAGTCAGGGGGGGGCACTGAAAGCTTGCATTAATAATGTTTTATTTGTATTGATTATATTATGAAAAAAAGTGCACCAGATTGAAGCATTTTAAAGGGGAATTCCACCCATTTTCAACATTCTAATATGTCATTAGTATACCCTAGAGGTGCCGGGTGGACATGATAAAAACGTTTCCCCCCATTCGGTGTTTCCTGGAAATGGAGGTCTGAAGAAAAAACACAAAAACATGATGGCATCATCAAGATGTATGTCATCATGTTAATGGATTTCTATAGACACTTCTTTTTTTCTGAGAGCGTACAAATGGAACCAAATGAACCCGTTAGGGTTCATTTGGTTGCATTTGTACGCTCTCAGAAAAAATGTTGAAAATGGGTGAAATTCCCCTTTGACGCCGCTGGGAAAGGGGGGCCCATGTGGAAAAGCTTTGCAGGGGGCCCAGAATTGCTAGCTACGCCCCTGCTCCTGGCCACCAGCCAACATCACCTCCGTGTCAGTGCTTCCTGCAGCCTCCATCACACCAAATGCCTTCTAGCGTTTCACACAACAACCTTTAGATCCCCCTGTGGCTGCATGCATGCATCTGGGTCCATGTAGACCCACCACCACGCTGCAGCCCTACAGTGCTACGTTGGTTCCTGTTTTATTTATCTGTTGCAGAGCCTTGATGACGCAACCCTCTAGCTGGATGTGGTTTCTTGGAACTCACACCATGAGGATCTGTGGAGCTTTGATGTTGTAGGTGCTCAATAATGCAGGAACTCTGCTGGGGAAACCCCTCACATGGAAGAGACCGGATTTAGACCATCTACTGTATATCACTTGTTAAAAAAAAAAGTGTCCATAGGAAAGATGTGATCAGTCTTATTGGCTTTGGGGTTTCCCCTACCCCACTATAAGGTTAAAATGGGGCTATAGGATGTTGTCAAATTCAACTTTTTTTGCTATATTATATACCATCTCCATGATGTCAAGAGGACACTCACACTTTCACTTTTGGCTCACACTAGGGGCGGATCTAGGCATGGGCATGGGGTGCAAATGCCCTGACTGCCCCACCAAACACGATGGCATGCGAAACAACCCAAAGATATTTCAAATTTAGAGTGCTTTATTATTGAAATGATTTGAAACACTACTACTGCTACTAACTAACTACAATCGTCTCACCACTAAACCAACAGCATTTCATCATTGAAAACAGAAAACTCTCTGAGTCAGACCTTTAGCTTTATGCATGCTGCGTGTCTGTTGCAACTTCAACAACAACTGATGTTAGTAGTGATGCTTAATAAAAGTCCAGTAACAAAAAATGGTATGGGTGCAACTTCATCGCCTGTGGTGCGAGGCCGCCCCCATGACACCCCCCCCATTGGGA
Organism: Benthosema pterotum; assembly: GCA_039105355.1. Lineage (NCBI taxonomy): Eukaryota > Metazoa > Chordata > Actinopteri > Myctophiformes > Myctophidae > Benthosema > Benthosema pterotum. Next base: position 4,510,687 of record CM076972.1, on the reverse strand, counting down.
AATGTTACATCCGCCCCTGAATCAACAGTAAATAAAAGTAGGGAAGCCTTGTGGGGTGGAATTCACCTTTAACAATGCATGGAAGACTCTTCACATACCTATAGAGCACATCTGACATAAATGTCAGAGCTGAATGTAATAATAATGAAATAAATGTTTAAAGGTGCAGCTATAGGTGTATTGTTGGAGTTCACAGAGGAACTTTCCAGGCCTGTTTTTTTTTCTTTTTCGTTTTTTCTTTTTTTCAGTTCACTGTTCCTCTGCAAGACACACATTACTCTATAAGCCATATCTCCAAAAATTAAATGTAAAGTACAAATGTACTAGTAGTACATTTTAGTATATTTTGATTTCATTACGTTTTTTATTCTGAAACTACTAGTTTACTTCTAGCCTGGGACCCAGCCTCATTTGACGTTGCAACATTCAACTTATGAACATTATCGGCAACTGAGTATGGATAGTGCCAGCTTGACTGGAATTCCCCTAACGTCAGCTAGAACCCTTGTCTCTCATTGGATGTTGTTCCAACGATCTTAAACTTTTTTTTTTTTTTTTAGAGACAATCAGAAGTCTCAACAGTATTTCAACAGTGGCGTTTCTAAGCAATTTGGAGCCCTAGGCAAGATTCTCCCATATTGTAGTACATATTAGTATAGAACATTATATTTGTTTTAAATTCTAGTTCCATTCTAGTTATAGAGGACAAGTATAATGTATTTATCCGTATTAGTCTTATTAGCCTGGGATCCATGGCGCCCTAGGCAACTGCCAAGTCTGCCTAATGGCAGAAACGCCCCTGTATTTCAACCTTCATAGGCCACGCCCACTCGCGGTGATAGGCTCCTTGTCAGACGCAGTTGCAGAGTTGAAGTTACCTGTATAGGTGTGTTGTTGAAGTCCACAGAAGAACTTTTCAAGTCCCTTTTTTTGTTTCTTTTTTTTTCAGTTCACTGTTTCTCTGTCTCTGACTTTATTCCTTAACCATATCTCTAAGAATTAAATGTACTTTAAGTACATTTTGATATTGTGAAAACTTTTATGAATGTTTTTTTTCTATTATTATTATTATGAAACTACTAGTTTACTTCTACTCATGTTTGAATTCCGTACTTATGATTGTGCCAACGTATTTCCATATTGCAGTACTCATACCCACATCTACCCACGTGTTTCACTTGGATCTCCAGCAGCCCTGGTGATGAACTCACACTGGCTCACTGGATTTAGATGTGATCAGAAGCTTAGAGGATTTATATCAAGCCTTCACAAGCCTCTCTCCATAGATGGAATAACCTGGCTTATGTCCGTGTTCCGAAATTACCGTGAGATCCGGCCAGGACTCAGTGGATGATGATATCGCTGTTTCTTACGTGGCGTGTTTGAATCCTTGTTTCTGATTGGTTCAGTCCGTCGCCAAAACTCAGAGGTCTGATATAACTCTGGATAACGAGCGTAACAGACCACTGTGCCCGACCTGATTTGGGGACTGATCTAAGTAGCGAAGTCCCACAGGTCAGAACTCCCATTAGTCCGAACATGCGCTGGAAATCCACTATCAGCTGCAACGTGCTCGCGGTTATGGTGAGGATGAGTTGTTAGTTGTTATGGATGTTAGAGAAGGGTTTAGGCATGTTTGTAGCAAAACCCTCCAACCGTAACCCTAAGAGCCTAAACCCCCGACCCTCAACCAGGTTGGAGGTTGGGGATTAAGGGTTACGGTTAGAGAAGGGTAGGGTTTTGCGTCTCGTAGTTTCGGAACAATGGGAGGTCGGAATAATGACATAGCACCCCTGATTTACTGTTGTTTTCAACATGACTTTGGTATTATCGCGATATTAAACGCCACGGTGTTGACACCGTGACATTAGCGTACAGTATTTTAATAGGCAGCGCATGTTGCTGGCTTGCTGCGTCTGTGCAGCGCAACTCCCACTCACATACTACAGTACATCAAAACTTTTATTTTGAACAGGCAGATGCAGCAGATTGACAAGTTTCTTCCTGCCTTTGAGTTAACATGCTGGTTAAAGACACCCCAGTTTATACAGTAGATCCAATTGAATATTCCATATTTTCATGCATGGACTAACTATTAGTGTAAACAACGCCGGGGACTCTGTGTTGACACTTCTGAGCACACAGTTCTGAGCCAGTGTTGCCAACTTGGCGCATTTGTCGCTATATTTAGCGCTTTTTCAGACTCCCCTATAGCGCCAAAATTAGTGAAAAACTCCTGGCGGAAAATCTAGTGCTTTTTGGCTGGTGAGTTGGGGGGAAATTGATTGACAGGCGCCAGAGATAAAACCCTCATTTTTCACCATTTTTCCTCCTATGACAGTGGTTTTCAACCAGTGTCCCCAGGCTAAATGGTGGATAGTTGGTTAACCAGATGTAACTCTTTGAGAGCGTAAAAATGAAACCAAATGGACCCTTGCGGGTCCATTTGGTTTCATTTTTACACTCTCAAGAGTTAAAATATTCATCATGTGTGTTAGCCCAAGTCTACACAACTAGAGAATGTAGAAGATTAATGGTCATTTAATGGTAATATACCCTTCCAGGCGAGCATCTAGCGCATTCTAGTGCATTTTGGAAGTGCCACTAGTGCATTTTGGATTTTGGCAGTTGGCAACACTGTTCTGAGCATGCCCAGTGCAGCTCTGCTGTAAGTTGGAGGAACCCTTCATTTTTACGATGGCTAATTTTAGGAAGCCCAGGTTCAAGGTACATACATGGTGAGGAACAAAGAAGGGTTTAAGGATGCCGGGGTAGTTAGTAGTTACTAGCAGGGGCAGATCTAGGCATGGGCATGGGGAGGCAATGCCCCCCTAAATGCCCAGTCTGCCCCACCACAGCATTTCATCATTGAAAACAGAAAACTCTCTGAGTCAGACCTTTAGCTTTATGCATGCTGCGTGTCTGTTGCAACTTCAACAACAACTGATGTTGTTATTGATGCTTTACTTGCCTAATAAAAGTCCTGTGAAATGTTGCATCCACCCCTGGTTACTAGCCACGGGGTGTTTTTTTTTTGTTGTTTTTTTCATATACTGTGAAATAACAAGGTAAAGGCATTATACTAGGCAACGTTTTACAGTTGCCTATAAGTTGTTTCCTAACAAATGACCTAGCACTGACCATCTTATTGTATTTTAAGTACAGGCAAACATTTTGAGGGGTGCTAGCCCCTCCTACGCCCTAAAGTCACACTGACGTTATGTCAATCACACACTTGCAAACTGCCGCCGAATATCGGTGCTGTATAAAAAGAAAAAAAAAAAACGTTGTTGGACTGGTGTCAATTTTATCCGGATTCTGTGAGTGTCGTGACATGAGCTGAGCCATGCATAATGCAGGTCTGGTTCTGTGGGCGTTAGAGACAGGTTGACAGCTGAGAGACTCCTAGGATACTGGTACTGGTTTTGGCAGACCAGGACGACCATCATCTGGTCTGACTGTATGGCCGGATGCTTATCAGACTGTCCTGATTTATTGCAGGGGTTTTCAACCTTTTTAACACCAGAGACCACCATTTATTCAGCATTTGAGCCACGGACCACCATTTGATGACATTTTCACCCTAAAGACCTAAAACTAAAGAATTATTTTGGTTTGATCCACAATTCCAGGCTGGATTGTGCAAAAAAAATAAATAGTGGGCCCTGGTATGAAAAAGGTTGAAAACGCCTGGAATAGCTAAATAGCCTGCAGATTCAGCGGGCAGTGGTCACAGTTTACCAATAGGGCTGTGTGTGTGTGTGTGTGTGTGTGTGTGTGTGTGTGTGTGTGTGTGTGTGTGTGTGTGTGTGTGTGCGTGTGCGTGTGCGTGTGCGTGTGCGTGTGCGTGTGCGTGTGCGTGTGCGCGTGCGTGTGTGTGTGCGTGTGTGCGTGCGTGCGTGTGTGCGTGTGCGCTTGTCTCAAAGTGTCTATACAATCACGGCACATATTTTCCCGGGGACTCGTGGATTCAGATCAGAGCCCCAGAGATGCAGAGGGTTCCTGTACCTTTATATATCTCTACTATTCACATAAGTGGAAGAGACAATCAGCACCTGTCAATCACATCACAGGGCACTGAGTGCAGACGTTGATATACCTACCGTACTACCATACAGGGGCGGATGTAACATGTCCCATTTGGGGGGGGCAAGAGAACATGTTGGAGGGGCAAGAGGAAATGGTATGGGTGCGGCTTCATCGCCCGTGTCGCTTCGCGCCACGGGCGATGAAGCCGCACCCATACCATTTTCAGTTACAGTAATAACATTAGTTGTTGTTGTAGTTGCAACAGACACGCAGCAGGCATAAAGCTAAAGGTCTGACTCAGAGAGTTTTCTGTTTTCAATGATGAAATGCTGTTGGTTTAGTGGTGACACAACTGTAGTTAGTTAGTAGCAGTAGTAGTGTTTCAAATCATTTTAAATATAAGCACTTTAATGTGAAATATATTGTGTTGTTTTGCATGCTATCATGTTTGGTGGGGCAGTCAGGGCATTTAGGGGGGGCATTGCCCCCCCATGCCCATGCCTAGATCCGCCCCTGCTACCATAGGATCTTCAGCTCTCCTGCAAAACGCTTTTCTGCAAAGCAGTGGCGTTTCTAAGCAATTTGGAGCCCTAGGCAAGATTTTCCCTGGAGCTCCTCCTTACCAAATGGACCTGTAAGGGTCCATTTGGTAAGGGGTGCTCCGCCACGGGCGATGAAGCCGCCCCCATACCATTTTTTTTTGTTACAGGACTTTTATAAGGCAATTAAGCATCAATAATAACATCAGTTGTTGTTGAAGTTGCAACAGACACTCAGCATGCATAAAGCTAAAGGTCTGACTCAGAGAGTTTTCTGTTTTCAATGATGAAATGCTGCTGGTTCCGTGGTACGACAACTGTAGTTAGTTAGTAGCAGTAGTAGTGTTTCAAGCATTTCAATTATAAGCACTTTAATTTGAAATATCTTTGGGTTGTTTTGCAGTCTGGTTTGTTTATTAGTTGATGTCCTGCAGGTGTGTACAGTAGAGCAGGCTGCAGCCTGCCAGTGCTAATCATTTGGTCCAGGGCTTGACACTAACACTTGCCCGCTTGCCCGGGGCAAGTAAAAAAAAATGGTGGGGCAAGTGAAGACTGCTACCTGGTTGCCCGATCGGGCAAGTATGCGGCAACTTATTGCGCTTTTGTCCACAATTCCAGGCTGGATTTGGGACACAAAACAGGCAAATTAACATACACATCAAAATGACCTAATCTTGTACATTCTCTAGTTGTGTAGACCTGGGCTAATTAATTGTAAAAATGAAACCAAATGGACCCGCAAGGGTCCATTTGGTTTCAATTTTACGTTCTCAAGAGTTACATCTGGTTAACCAACTTAGCTGGGGACCACCTGGAACCCTCTCAGGGACCATGTGTTGAAAACCCCTGGTTTAAAGCACCCAAGTAGGAAGTAAACCTAAATGCAAAATTTACAATATATTTTTGGGGGCAAGTGACCATGACCTGAGGGCAAGTAGAACCTGACTTGCACTTGCCTCGGAGACGTTAGTGTCAACCCCTGCACACTGTGGTTGACTTGTTTTCAGTTCAGCCTTTTGGAAGCACCTCTGGTATGTTGTGTTTTGTTCATTCTGATTTCAGTTGAGTGTATTATTACCGCATTGTCCCGAATATAGAACAACCCTGCTTATAAGATGACCCCCATTTTTCAAGACTCGTTAGTGTAAAAAGAATGTCATTGAATGTCAAATAATATTTAGGATATTTCCATTGAAAAAAACACTGTCTTATATTCAGACCAATAGGGTATTTTATTATACGTGCTAAAACTCTCTACCCACACTGAAGATGTCAGTCTGTGCAGGGCACATAGTGGTGCATGCATTATTCATGAACAAAAGAAAATCACATACGTTGTACATAATGTGAATCATATAGATAGAGATAAGATAAGAATGTAACGGTAGGAAATCTGTCTAGGCTAATTTGACTCTGCATGTACTTAATATTGACATGGAAAAGCTATAAGTCTGCATAAATTTGGACACGGCGGCTCAGGGTTGTAGAGCAGTGGTTTTCAACCTTTTTCCTACCACTATTTGTTAAGAATTTGAGCCACGGACCACCATTTGATGTCATTTTAGCCCCACAGACCCAAAACTAAAGATTTCTCTCACTTTTGTCCACAATTCCAGGCTGGATTTGGGAAACAAAACAGTCAAACACACAGATCAAAATGACCATTAATCTTCCACATTCTCTAGTTGTGCAGACTTGGGCTAATTCACATGATGAATATTTTAACACTTGTGAGCGTAAACATGACACATAACACATTTTACACTCTCAAAGTGTTACATCTGGTTAACCAACTTTCCATCATTTAAATTTGGGTACCACCTGGAATCTTCTCGGGAACCCCAGACTACCTGTTGAAAACCCCTGTTGTAGAGTCACAAGATGGTGACTGCAGGGTCGCCCAGAGTTACTGTCGAAGTGTCCTTGAGCAAGACACTGAACTGTGTGTGTGTGTGTGTGTGTGTGTGTGTGTGTGTGTGTGTGTGTGTGTGTGTGTGTGTGTGTGTGTGTGTGTGTGTGTGTGTGTGTGTGTGTGTGTGTGTGTGTGTGTGTGTGTGTGTGTGTGTGAATGAGTGAATGTGATGCACAATCTATGTGAAGCGCCTTGGATAAAGGCTCTATATTAATGCATCATTTATCATCTATCTCAGTTGACATAAAATGCTATCTAGGACACCTATAGGTTGATACTTTACATACCCATATAAGAGGTTGAAGCTAGGGGCAGGTACTACTGCAGGTGCATGGGGCTGTTCCCACCTCCTGTATGCCTATGGGACCCCCAGCCAGAAGACAGTGGCGTTTCTAAGAAATTTGGTGCCCCAGGCAAGATTTTCCCTGGAGCCCCCCTTACCAAATGGACCCTTACGGATCCATTTTGTCAGAGGGGGCTCCAGGGAAAATCTCCTCTAAAATGGCACCCTCCAAGGGATAAAAATATGAACAATTTTTACACTAAAGAACATATTATGTGTTTTAAATGTTCAATTCTAGTTATAGAGGATAAGCTGGGCATATCCAATGCCCCCCCTCTATTTTATTAAAGATCCTACTGTATATGTAATTTTATGGTCAATATAATAATCACATTGTTTTTTATTACTATTGTTTTTATGTTTTTCATGAAGTCTTCCTTTAATTAGATCACCTCCAAAGAAATCCCCATAAGCTTTGTCATTGGCTAACAAATAGTCCCGCTTGGGCTATTTGTTAGCCAATCAGGAAGAGCTTTGCTGAGCTGCCTCTGTTTTGGTTTCATGTTTACACTCTCAAGAGTTAAAATATTCATCATCTGAGTTAGACCAAGTCTACACAACTAGAGAATGTAGAAGTTTAATGGTTATGATAAATGGTTTGATCTGCATGTTTGACTGAGTTTGACAAAAGAAATCTTTAGTTTTGGGGTTTGTCCCTGGTGTCAAAAAGTTTGAAAACCACTGCTTCAAATAAAAACATTGTAGTTGCCCACCCATAGTAGGGCTGGCTAAATCCGGTGTTGGGTCTGCTCTCCTTGGCAGTGTCTATATGACTGCTGATGATTGATGAGGCTTCTGGCCTCTGACAGCCTCCGTACTCTGAGGGTCCGCGCGTGGCAGCGATGGCCAGGGACCCAGACACGCTCCCTCACGTGGTCACTCCATCGATTGAGCATCCCTGCAAACTTGAGCAAAGGGGTTCAGACAAAAAAAGTGCTGCTGTTTTTCTTATCGCAACGTGTTGTCCTGTGATACATTGTGAGCTTGTAGATCTGCTATTTTTCACATGTAAGTGTAAAATTGCCTTTTTTGACAAATTTGTTGGTAAATTTAATCATAACTTTCATCGCATAGATTCGTTTTTATTAAGTTTTCAATTTCTGCATTTTTTTTTTTCCGTCAGTGGAAAAAGGTAGTCATGGGACATTTTTCTACTCCGTCAACAGAATCAACAGCGCTTCACATCTCACACGGCGCCTCTTATTGGCTGTAATTCCCACGTATGTATTCTGCTTTGACATCCATGTAATGTGTCCATGGAGCCGCATAATGGTGCTTGGCGTGATCACAGCGAATCCGTGTTGGCGAATGGACATTAGATATTTATACAACATCATGGGTGGAACAGAACCAATTCAATGGACACACATGCACACACGCACACACGCACACACACACCCACACACACACACACACACACACACACACACACACACACACACACACACACACACACACCCCAGGGGCGGACCTAGGCATGGGTATGGGGGGGCAATGCCCCCTTAAATGCCCAGTCTGCCCCCCAAAAACACGATGGAATGCAAAACAACCTAAGATATTTCAAATTAGTGTTAATATTTAAAATGATTTGAAACACTACTACTGCTACTAACTAACTACAGCTGTGGCACCACTAAACCAACAGCATTTCATCATTGAAAACAGAAAACTCTCTGAGTCAGACATTTGCGTGTGTCTGTTGCAACTTCAACAACTACTAATGTTATTATTGATGCTTTACTTGCCTAATAAAAGTCCTGTCACAGAAAATTATTTGGGTGCGGCTTCGTGGCACGAAGCATCACGGGCGATGAAGCCGCACCCCATAACACCCCCCCCCCCCCCCCTCCCAATTGGGAAGTTTTACATCCGACCCTGACACACACACACACACACACACACACACACACACACACACACACACACACACACACACACACACACACACACACACACACAGCTCTTGGTGTGCTGGAGTCGCTGCCCGCCACCACTATTCTGTGGAGGAAGTCCTCCACTGGCACAATAACAAAACAAACGCTCCCAAAGTGCCAGCAGCAGTGTCCTGGTCCACATGACTTACTTAGGAGACTTAAGGTGCGTTTCAGACTTATGACTTATTACGGCTAAAGCAGTGTGGTTACATACAAAGTCAAAGCAAAAGACCCAGAAGTCGTGGAATTCAAATGATGTGGTGGAGAAAATTCATGATATTCAGCTCCAAATTAAAATGACAAAGCAATACTGTTAACATCTTGTGGCATCCCAGAGGGGGAAAAAATGCTTCTCAGTTTAAGCTCAGAAGCGTCTCTTGAGCAACCACGTTTATTTCTCATTTTAAGATCACCTGTGCCTCTTTATGGCTCCTAAGATGAATACTAGGATCAATAAATTAGGCAAAGCTGAAGTCTCTCCAATGGCTGTTACAGCTGTATTGGAGAGATCAATGAGACAAAGCTGAAATCTTGCTATATAGCAAGATTTCAGCTTTTCTGTTTTCAATGATGATCTTGGTTTAGTGATGCCACAGCTGTAGTTAGTTAGTAGCAGTAGTAGTGTTTCAAATACTTTTGATTCTAAGCACTTTATTTTGAATTATCGCGGGTTGTTTTGCATGCCATCATGTTTGGTGGGGCAGACTGGGCATGGCCCACCAAACATGCCCATGCCTAGATCCGCCCGGTTTACCCTCTGTTTATGACATTGACTAAATCTGTAACAAGACTCAAATATATGGTCCCATGCAGTCACCCAAGACAGCATGCGTCACCTCGTTCAGGCCACCATGCCTGGACATGTCCATTCACACAACTTCTGGGGCTGTTGCCTTGACTTTGTACAGTTATGTAATAATAATCACACCTTCACTGGTTATGTCAGGGTGAGGTGGACACAGTGGTCACACCATCACCATCACTCCTGGTCTGGGCCTGCCTGTGACAGACATAGAGGGTGACCTGCTCGTACTTTTTTTTTTTCTGAGAGCATACAAATGGAACCAAATGGACCCATTAGGGTCCATTTGTAATTTTGTATGTTCACAGAAGAAAAAAGGTCCTAAAAAAATCATTAACATGGTGAAACACAACCTGATGACATCATGAAGTTGTGTTGTTTTTTTTTCCAGACCTCCATTTCTAGTAAACACAGAACGGACAACATCTCAACATCTCTACAACAACATCTCTCTAAGGTATATTAATGACATGGCTGAAAATGTTAAAAAAGGTTTCCCCACTTTGCCCCACACATGGCAATATTTCTGTTCCTCAACAGAACAGTTTGGATCATGGTCACCCATCTGGCAGTATTCCTCATCATCTCTCTGTCTCTGTCTCTGTCTGTCACACACACACACACACACACACACACACACACACACACACACACGCACACGCACACCCCCCCCCCCCCCCCATGCCTATGCCTAGATCCGCCCCTGACACACACGCACACGCACACACACACACACACCAGGCGGCGGATGTAACATTTCCCAGTTGGGGGGGGGGGGGGGGGGGGGGGGCAGTAGAAAATGGTAAGGGGGCGGCTTCATCGCCCCGGTCGCTTCGCGCCATGGGCGATGAAGCCGCCCCCTTACCATTTTCAGTAGTGTTTCAAATACTTTTAAATGTAATAAGCACTGAAATATCTTGGGTTGTTTTGCATGCCATCATGTTTGGTGGGCAGACTGGGCATTTAGGGGGGCGTGGTCCCCCCCCCCCCCATGCCTATGCCTAGATCCGCCCCTGACACACACGCACACACACGCGCACACACACACACACACACACACACACACACACACACACACACAGCCTCATCAGAGCCTCCTGGGTGCGTATCTCGGCTGTGGGGGACATCCCCCCCCCCCCCCCTCCTCTCCTCCCCCTGTGTTCCCAGCCTGCATCAGGCTCCTTCCTGCATCGCTTAATTGCGGCGATAAAACTGTCGTTATGTGTGGAGGCACAAAGGAGACAGAGATAGACCCTAACAAGCATGCAGGGAGGAGGGGGACCCCCCCCCCCCTCGCTCTGTGACGCTCTGCTCGCACAGTGTTGCCAACTTGGTGCAGCTGTCGCTATATTTAGCTCTTGTTCAGTGTGAGTGAAAAACTCCCGGTGGTCTAGTGCTTTTTTGGGGAGTTGGAGTTGGGGCGAAATTGATTGACAGGCGCAAGAGACAAGACCCTTGTTTTTCACCAATTTTCCCTCCTATGACTGTGGTTTTCAACCAGTGGCCTCCGGCCCTAGCGCATTCTAGTGCATTTTGGATTTTGGCCGTTGGCAACACTGTGCTTGCTGTGTCGTGATGCACAAGCTGCTCATCTGTTGAGGAGAAATGTGCCTGGGAAAAAAATAACGTGTGTGTGTGTGTGTGTGTGTGTGTGTGTGTGTGTGTGTGTGTGTGTGTGTGTGTGTGTGTGTGTGCGTGTGCGTGTGCGTGTGTGGTGTGAGAGAGAGAGAGAAAAGAGAGAGTGTGAGAGAGACAGAGAGAGCGTGGTGGGTGCTATATACTTCCACCGGAAGTAGTCTTTGTAAGCGATGCCAGACACTTCTACATGCTGTATGTTTGTGTCACTGTGACTGTACATGCATGTGCTTGCGTATATGTGCCTTCATGCATTCATGTGCCCATGCAAGGACGGATTAGGCTCCACGAGGGCCCCCATATGGGCTAAATTTTAACCCCGAAAGCACCCTAAGGACCATGAGGGCCCTGCCACTCCCCCCTCCCTCCATGGCTCACTCAGCTCACCTGCTCTCCATCCACTCTCTGCACCACCTGTCTGTGATCCTGCCATCAGCACTGCCACTATAAAAGCCCAGCCCAGGGGCGGATTGGCCATCTGGAGTACAGGGAGTTTTCCCAGTGGCCTGCGCCACCTAGTGGCCTGCGCCACCTAGTGGCCTGGACAGGGTTTTTTTTTTTTTTTTTAAGTCCAGGGCAGGCCAGGGCGCCAGGCCCAGGCCAGGCAAACTAGTGTTTCTATCCTTCAAAAAAGAAAAGGTGTCCTACACCAGAGCTTTCAAGTAGGAGAGATCTTCTACATTCTCTAGTTGTGTAGAAGTTGGGCTAATTCACATGAATATTTTAACTCTTGAGGGTGTAAAAATGAAACCAAATGGACCCGCAAGGGTCCATTTGGTTTCATTTTTACGCTCTCAAAGAGTTACATCTGGTTAACCAGTGGCCTGGCAAAGGCAAAAATTGTCCCATGGGAAAATATGTGCCAATCCACCCCTGGCCCAGCCTGCACTTCTCTCCACACCAGAGCTTCACCTGTCTCCACAAAGGTCAGAGTACAGGCCAAACCTAGTGTTGTTTAACCAAGTTTCAGTGCCAGTTACATTTAGCTTTTCACAGCTACAAGCTGTTTAACGTCATGCAGTTGCAGTGCCTGCCATTATTGTTGTTTGTCCCTGAGGACTCTGGAAAGCCACCTATCCCTCGCAATCCCATTATTACACTGACAGTGATAGCTTCACCTTCACTTGTACAACGCAGGGCCGGATTTAGCCAGCCCTACTAGGGTGGGCTGGAAGAATGGCAGGGTGGGCAACTCCAAAGTTTCAAGTTTTCATATGAAGCAGTGGTTTTCAATTGTGACACCAGGGCACACTATTTATTTGGCATTTGAGCCACGGAGGACCACCATTTGATGAGATTTTAGTCCCACACAGACCCCAAAACTAAAGATTTATTTTGCTTTTGTCCACAATTCCAGACTGGATTTCAGAGAAAACAAAACTGTCAAACACACAGATCAAAATGACCATTAATCCTCTACATTCTCTAGTTGTGTAGACTTGGGCTAATTCACATCGAGTATGTTAACTCTCAAAGTGTTAAAACCTCCCTGGAACTCTCTCTCTTGAGGACCACTGGTTGAAAAACACTGATATTACCTTTCATTGGGTGGGCAGGATGCATGTTTTGGGTGAGCTCTGCCCACCCCTGCCCCCCCTCTGGATCAGAGGGGGGGCAGCAGGGCCTGTATGGGACCAGCAGGGCCGTTTTTTTTTTTTTTTTTTTTTTTTTTGGGGGGGGGGGGGGGGGGGGGGGGGGGGGGGGGTCATGTAGCTTGTAGTGTAGCTTGCTACAATTTTTCTGGGATAGCTTGTAGTGTAGCTTACTACCATTTTCTAGGGAGCTTGTAGTGTAGAGTAACATGTAGTGTGGCTTACTAGATTTTTCCAGTAAGTTGCCCATCACTGGCAAAAGCTAATGGGGATCCTAACTGCCCCAAGACGGCCCAAATCTGTGCGTGGGGCGACCTTCCAGCTTCAGCACCCGTGCAGGTGTAAATACATCCCTATACCTGGGACCTTGCAGCACTGATGCATGTTACACACAGAATAGCAGCTTGAAGGACAGACGCGAAATACTTTGAAGGGCTATTGACCGGCTAGACTGGCCTTTACCGGCTACAGCCAGCCCCTGGGGGCTTAAATAAATTGCATCAAATGCCAGGTGTGCCCATGGGGGGTGCAACACCATATACTGTACATTTCACATCTGTTATAGACGGGATGACAGCTCTGTCGTGGCTGTTTACAATAACTCTTTTGTCGCCGCTGTAGGGACATTTCTTTACAGTGTATGTATAAACGTTAAGCTCCTTCAAAAGGGCACCAAGAACTATACCCCATGGCGCGTGGCCAGGTGGGTTCACTGCACACCACCCCCACCTCCCTTCCCCCTAAGAATAGAGGCATTTTGATGTGCTTGACTCCCCGTGGCGGTTAGCAAAAAGTCAACTTTGATATAAGAAAACAGCGGTGGAGATGGAGAAGAAGGGGCCCCTCGATTTACTCCAGCGGCACATAGCCCCTCTAAGCCCCCTCCCACACACCCCCCCAGACACCCCCGTGTGGGTATATGTCTACCATTTCCAATCTCACGGACTTGTGACTCTGCAACACGCCGAGTCTAGTCCGTCATTTCAGAGATGCTCCAGATATCCGTTTGCGTTAAAGCTCTTCCCATCGCAGTCGAGCCTGTAATAATCTCCCAGAGAAACACTGTGGGATGGGGGAGGGTGTGTGTGTGTGGGGGGTGGGGGGGGTAATGTACCATTTCGTTATAGGGCTTTTTTTCACACTGGCCTGAGGTTTCCTCTGCTTCATCAGGCCATGATCTGCTGGCCATGATGCACAGCAGCAACAACACACACACACATCAGCAACTAAATCAGCAACTAAATCAACTAAATAAAATAAAATAAGGCCGAAGGTAAGCAAAGTGCATCGAGCCTAGTTCTGAGTAGTTCACTGCGTGTACCTGATGCTAAAAGCATGCTAATAATGACTGCTAAATGTAAACAAGTGTATGCTACAGCTACAGAACAGTTAGACAATCAGCTAATGGTCAGTCTAGTGGCTGATGGTGGCCATCTGATATTCAAATGATAATCAGGTAGCTTTTGTTTAACTGCAAGCTACAGTGTGCATATAGTACAGTTAGACCAATAGGAAAACAAGACGCTGAGAAAAACAAATCATGACTTGTAATCATGTAAATGATTTTTCATAGTAGATCATATGCTGAAATCCCATTGAACTATTTTGTAAAAAAAAAAAAAAAAAAAAAAAAAAAAAAAAAAAGAAGAAGAAAAGAAGAAAGCTTTAGAATTATGCAGGGGGGGCATCTTTCTGAATCAAGAATCGGAAAAATCGAAAAATCGTTTTTTGAATCGAATCGTGACCCAGAAAATCGATACTGAATCGTATGGTGGGACACCCAAAGATTCACAGGCCTAGTTGCTACAGCAGCAGTCCCAGGCCTGCTACGCTGCAGGGCCAGTGAAACGCTGTCACTATACTGTTGCTACAGCAGCAGTTCCAGGCCTGCTACGCTGCAGGGCCAGTGAAACGCTGTCACTATACTGTTGCTACAGCAGCAGTTCCAGGCCTGCTACGCTGCAGGGCCAGTGAAACGCTACCACTTGAACGTGGGTCTTCATCAGGCTAAATGAGTCTGAGAGGATCAATGCTCTCATAGTGGATCATTTTACCCTGCTGTGTGCATAATAGCTCAATAGGTGCTGCGTCTGAGGTGTGTGTGTGTGTGTGTGTGTGTGTCTGTGCATGTGTGTGTGTCTGTGTGTGGCGTGCGTTTGTGCGTGCGTGTGTCTCCGTGCAGGCACGTGCCGATGTGCACGCAAGGGTGCACAACCTTGCTTAAAAATCAATATCATACCTAGATGCACTTAAGCTTTAGAGACCTGTGGCAAATCTATTTGCATCCAGCATTAGGAAACCTCATTAGATTCCCTGGGCCTGCGCTGGCGGTGGTGAACCGAATGGGATTTTTGCATGATGTCAACAGAGGCTCTGCTTCATTCATTTCCCCTGTTCTGGTTCTAATCACACGCACTAACGCTCGCATTGCTCCCATGCATGCATGCCATCTATATACAGCCAGACAACGCTGCTATATGCTGCGCTTGCGGGTGACCGTCCCGCCACTCAATTTATGCATCGACGAAATAATCCTTAAACTAACACACAGATCCACATCGCGGCATGTGGGGGGGTGGAGGACACGCGTTGTCGGCCGAGCGGGGGGTCTGGTGGGGTGTGTGTGTGTGTGTGTGTGTGTGTGTGTGTGTGTGTGAGCAGGGGCGGATGTAACATTTCCCATACTGGTGGGGGCAGGAGAAAATGATATGGGTGCCATTTTCCATTTTCCATTTTCATTACCATTTTCAGTTACAGGACTTTTATTAGGCAAGTAAAGCACCAATAATAACATAAGCTGTTGTTGAAGTTGCAACAGACACGCAGCATGCATAAAGCTAAAGGCCTGACTCAGAGAGTTTTCTGTTTTCAATGATGAAATGCTGTTGGTTTAGTGGTGACACTAAACTAAACCTTTTGAATGGAACTACTTTAATTTGAAATATCTATACATATCATATTTGCATGCCACCATGTTTGGTGGGGCAGTCATGACATTTAGGGGGGCATTGCCCCCCCCCCCCCCCCCCATGCCCATGCCTAGATCCGCCCCTGTGTGTGTGTGAGAGAGGGGAGGTGTAGGACCCTCTGTGGGTGGTCATTCACCTTCAAAGCGGCAGCAGTATTTGCTCCTGTGAGTGCGGTGCGCTTCGCTAATTAAACATCGGGAAAGCAAAGCTCGCGGGCGAAGCAGCATAGCGGTTAGCATTGGGGGGTGAACAGCGGGGGGTTGGGGGGTCTCATTTTATTTCCATTCTCTTTGATTTGTTCTCTTAATGACAGGGGTGCAAATTAAGTGGCAATTTGACCTATAGCGAGGACGCGCCACCTCCCACTTAAAGGTAATAGAGGCAGCGTTAGTGTGTACAAACACTGTGTTTGTAAACAGATTCTGTTTACAAACAGAATCTAACTCCACCTCACCTTCACTCTATTGGCTCATTATGAATCTGCTGGAGACTGCTGCTGTGCTGTGATTGGCTAAAATGCTTATAGATCTGGGGCTCCGTTTTCGTTACCATCTAAACCCCTTATCATTTTTTTTTTACTATTTTGAAAAACCTTTTGGAATAGTTCAACATGCCAATCTGTTGACACATTGCGAGCTTGTAGACTGGTCATTTAAAGGATTGAAAAATGTTCTTTTTTAATAGTTTAAAAAGGCAAAGAAGTTAAGGGATAAGAGGTTTAGCTGTGACGAAAATGGAGCTCCTGATATTTTTGAAAATGGTGAAAATAATTTTTCAGTTCAGAATGGCTTGAAGTTTACTCTGAACTTTGCTGTGGAATTTGTGGAATGGTAGTTGGTGTCAAGAAGCCTATAAGGAAGGGGAAAAGAAAAACTTTTTTTTTTTTTTTTTCTACAGGGGACCCCGAGTCATTTCTGAAGAATTCGTTCAAGGCATCCAAAAAGAAGTTTAAAAAAATCAATTTCAAAGTCTTTGCCGTAAACAATCAATATACCTTCACTCGCTGGTCCTAAATTTCATTTGCGTGATGTCATTTTAAGTGATGACGGGAATATATCTCTATACGAATGAATTAATCATTATACACTTATCGATGCATGATATAATGTGCATTCATTCATCAAACGTGGACAGTGAAGACATTTCTTAATTATAAATTGAAAGTTACTGAAGTTTGGCTGTACATACAGTATAGTATACTGCGGCAAAAAATTAAAAATAAATAAATAACATAAATAAGAAAGTGTAACTTATTTTTTCCTCTGACGTTTTCTTGAGTCTTTTGTGACATAGCTCCCCTGTGCTGGCTCTCTGCAGTGTCAGCGATGTACGCTGGAAGGCTGACACCAGGTCAGCCGCTGTATATCCTCTAGTGTCCTGAACGCGTTTTGGTGTTTTATCTGTTGAAAAATAGCAGATCAACAAGCTCATGTCGCGCCACCGAGTGGCGCGACATGAGCTTGTTGTTCTGCTTGTTGTTCTGCTATTTTTGAAAAAATGTGAAAATGTGCTGCAAATCTCCGAATACATTATTTTGGAAGCAAACATTTTATCTCAATTTTTCGCTTCTGAGGAACCCCGAGAACAACATGTTTTCAGATGGGGGTCTGCAGCCAAATATGGATAATTCTGGTGGTCCTTAAATATGTTAGCATCACTGACACAGGAGCACAGATTTTTCAGAAAAACTAGAATCTAGTGTCAGAAACTCTAGAATCTAGTGTCAAAAACTCGATTCTAGCATCAGAAAGTAGATTCTAGTGTCAAAAAGGAGATCCTAGCATCAGAAACTATCATTTAGTGTCAATAACTAGAATCTAGTGTCGGAAATTACTGAATGAAACTCGAATCGAGGGTCAGGACTCAATGGGATATGAAGGTAGCAATAATACATAACACACACGTCTCCATGGACATATAGCACTCCACCAGCAAACTTCCAGCTCAACAATTAGATTAAAGCTGTATATTACTGCGGACGGGCACACGGGGAAAGAAATCAATACTGTACAGTAGTCTCCCCTGAGCGGGAAGACCCTGGCTGTAGGAACAACAGCTGTCGTCGGTTCAAGGCCCGTGTCACATGGAATACCGTCTGTACGCGGCTGTTTCCATGCATGGGGCTGCTGCTAGGGTGACCAGATCCATTTTTAGGGACAGAAGCACTGCTTGTGTGGGACAAGTGAGGAAACTATTAAAAGGATCCCTGGCTAATAAGACAATAATGCCTTAAAACACTATACCTGCCTTCTATAACTAAAACATGCAGATAAAACACCTTCAATACTTTATTTCTTTCATAAATAGAGAATCTTTCACTCAATAGGAGGTGCTCCTGTCGCAGGATGTTGATTCCGTATATTCCATAGAGCTAGATCACATGTGACATCATCATCCTGCGCCAGGAGCAGTTCCTGTTGAGTGAAATATTCTCTATTTATGAAAGAAATAAATGCCATTGGTGTTTTTATTTGTTTATTTTAGTTATATAGGGAAAGTATGATGTTTTAAGCAATGTTTGTCTCATTAGTCAGGGATCCTTTTCATATTAAAAACATAATTCAGGATTTCAATTGAAATACATAATCAATTACATAATCTACAAGCTCAAAATGCATAGCGGTGTGACACGTTTTGAGCTTGTAAATAAATATAAAAGCACATGAAGTGTGGCCCCACTGGGGGGAGTATGGAAATATTTCTCGGGTTATTTTATGACGTATAACACACAGCAAGAGAAGAGACAACAGAAAGCCAACTCTTTTGAACACTGACGGAGAGACAGCGAGATCATTTTGCGACTGCTATAAAACGGTCGCGACCATTGCAGTTGCAAAACGTTGGCCGTTTTTCACAGGTCGCTATAGTAACCCTAACCTCTAAACCTAAACCTAAATAATAACCTCAGTAAATCCTATGCCTAAACTTAACCTTAATCCCCGACCGTGCAGATAAAACACCTGACCGTTGTGCCAATGGTCAGGGACTTTTGCATACGGGCGGGACACGCAGTTGCGACCAAAATAATTTAGCGGCATTTGCAAGCAAAAAAAATAAATACTGTTTGGGCCCCACGGTCGCTACCGTACCGTCATATAGCGTTTGCGACCCAGTGCCCGTAGATGCAAAATTATTTCACCCCTCGTGCACTGATGCCTGTCGGTCACAATGTGGGACAGACAGACAGACAGACAGACAGACAGACAGACAGACAGACAGACAGACAGACAGACAGACAGACAGACAGACAGACAGACAGACAGACAGACGGTGGATACATCTGTGGGACGCCTGAAAAGTCTTGGGAATGATGGAGGGACTGTCCCAAAGCAAAGAGGGACATCTGGTCACCCTGTAAAGCTGCTGCCTGTCAGTTGCCACTACTGCACTTTTCTTGAAGAAGCAATTACAGCACAACCTGCCCTGCAAGAATAATCAATTACATTGTCTCTCTCTCTGTCACCCCCAGAGAGCCATATGGAGCAGTACTTCATGTCTATAGTATGTACCTTCCCTCCTTATCACCAGCACAATCACAGACAGGCGTTTTTCCCCTTTCTTTCTTTATTTTTTCTCCCCAATATTTTTTTTTTATCATTTCCATTACAGGAGGAAATTACCATTTCTATAGTGAAATATGCTGATTCTGGATGAGTATCTATATAGGCTTACCTGAGGTTCAGTTGTGATTATACAGTAGCTGAAAAAAGGTGTATGACGTGCACACACGCACACACGCACGCACACACACACACACACACACACACACACACACACCACACACACACACACACACACACACACACACACACACACACACACACACACACACACACACACACACACACACACGTGGATTCTTTAACGCAGCGCCATAAACATTAGGGGGGAGGAGAATTAAGGTAATTAAGGTAATAGGCGATGATCATCAACACCTGTTTTCCAAACACCTACATAATGTGCAAGACTGATAAGATTATAACACTTTAAACAGATCACACTGCATCACCTCACTCCACTCCTCACCTTTCCCCCCCACCAATAGGGCCTATATCTTCAGTACAGTGTTTCTAATTACATTTAACACTGGGTGTTTCTACTTCAATTGTGTATTTTAATACAATTCCCAGTACTCAAGGGCTTTTCCAGTGTTGCCAACTGCCAAAACCCAAAAAGCACTAGTGGCACTTCCAAAACGCAAGATCATTTTACACTCTCAGGAGTTAAATTATATTTAAACATCTGAGTTGCTTAATTTTCAAGTATACACAATTAGACAATGTTAGAGATTGTAGAATAATTGTCATTTTGACCAAAATTTCGCAAGTTATATCTCCTAAATTGTTGACAAAAACTTGAAAATCCTAGGGTTTGGTCCGACAGACTAAACTCAACATCAAATGGTGGTCGGCCCTCTGTTGCTCAAATTCTGAATAAATAGTGGGCCCTGGTTTCAAAAAGGTTGAAAAGCACTGGTATAGAGGGTGCCAATCCTGATTGTTTTTTCTGAAAAAAAAGCAATCAAAAAGGTGTCAAAAGGTACATTTCATCCATGTGGTGGTGGCGGGGGCTCAGAGTGCTTCTACTAAGGAAAGTAGTCCTTCTAATCACACAATCTGTGTTTGTATTAGTGAGAAGGTAAACCCTTGGTGAGATTCCATATCCACAACAGAAGAGAGAGAGGCTGGCCGGGTGGTGGTGAGAGATAACATTGATTTTCCCATAGCGCTGGTGTTGGGCAGTAGCTAATTCAATATTACATATTACTGTAATATTGTTACTAGGGCTGGGACTTTAACTGATTCATCGAGATTAATTAATTACAGAAATTAACTCATTTTAATCGCACATAGGCTTTGCACCACAGAACTTTTTTTCACTGGACGAATTTCAGCCATACGGATCATACCGGTGCACACAATGAGAGAATCTGAACCCCCACATTGGTCCGAAACTACTAATGCTATATCTCTAACCCTCACCCTCAACATAACACGTTGCAGGGTGGACACAGTTTTGATTTTGAAAAACTCAGTCACGCGCTACCAACCTGTTTTAATTAACACAAAAATGCTTTTCGGGTCTATTGGTATGCGATTAATTGAGATTAATTAATTACAAAGCTTCAAATTAATCAGATCAAAAATCTGAATTGAGCCCCACCCCTAATGGTTACCTTTTCCAACAGAAGACAGTAAAGATATTACTGCCAAAACATGTAATAAGTAGCCTAATATGTTACTCTGGAAAACATGCCTCATTATTTATTACTTTTGAGCTTGTTATGTGAAAATTTAACAGATTTACAAACTATCAACAACAACAACAGAGATGCACAGTAGTTTGTAGATCCTAATCCACCACAGTATTCTGCACACAGGACATACACTGCAAGTTATCACAGTTGTCGCAAGTTGTCACTAAACAAATTGTGTTGTACATCTATATTCTTTAGTGGGTGGGAGAGAGGGGGGGGGACTTGGGTATGGTAAAATGTTATTCTTTGATTCTAGTATTAGTAATGTAATAGTATTACTTTTTCTAAGGGGTCATAAGTAAAGTAAAGATATTACTCTCTAAGTAATATTGCAGAATCACTGAGCGCTATAACTGCAAGAAAGACAGAATCATAGAAGCATTAGAGCTATGGACCAGAGCTAGCCACTGCCTCTCTTTTCCACTCGGGAGGAAGAGAAGGAAGGAGGGAGGAAGCAGGTAACTCATAGTGGAGAGTCTAGGGTGTGTGGAGACTATAGTGCAGCTCAGACTGTGACTCACATGTGCATAGTGAGTAGGTAAACCCTGGCACAGATTAATTAGGAGTACAGTACAGTACGTCTTTGTGATCAGGGGCAAAACTCCATGCGAGCAGCTGCACCGGAGAACATCTGCGGCCCTCTAAGGTCGCTATAGCAGTTTAAGGGATCTCTTTCTCTCTCTCTCTCTCTCTCTCTCTCTCTCTCTGTCTCCCTCTCTCTCTCTCTCTCTCTCTCCTCTCTCTCTCTCTCTCTCTCTCTCTCTCTCTCTCTCTCTCTCTCTCTCTCTCTCTCTCCTCGCTGCTCATAAATCCTGCCCGTAAGTAGGCTACACGGCACTCCTTCCAAAAGGACGGGTCGTGGTCGGGTGAACACACGGCACGCGGCGCGGACAGGAACCTTCTTGAATCTATTATAGACACTGGGCCGCGCAGGGAGGGGCCGCATTAGAGAGTCGGACCTAGCCAAGCAGAGCAGCGGCAAAAAGTTAAAACATGATTAGCTCTGCAGGGGGGTGGTGGTGGGGGTGGTATAAAGGGGGTGGCTGATGTATGGTCAGGGGAGGGTGGAATTAGATTTTTGGATGGCAGGAAGTGGAGCTAAGATGGAGAGCGCTAGCAAAGCGCTATCACTCACCCTCAGGAGGATAACTCTTTCAAGTTGAGCGATCAATACGTTTTAATACATTTTAGGGTGGGAACGCCCTTTGGTTTTCTATATTATTAGTAGGCCTATATTTAGCACCAGTAGCATACTTGATTGACATAACTAACTACTTAGTACAGCATTACTTAGCATTACTTAAGTAGCATCAATATTACTTATCATTAGCATTATCAGCATATTATCAATACTTAGCATTAGCCTCACTTAGCGTTAGCAATATTATCAATAATTAGCATTACCATAACTGGAAATAGCCTACTTTTACTTACCATACTTACTCATCATTACTTTGCATTATTAGCATCAATTAGCAATATTAGCATTAATAACAATACTTAGCATTAGCATTATTTGCATCAGCTAGCATTATCAGCATACCTAGAATTAGCCATTACTTCACTATTGACTATCAGATCCACAAGCTCATCGCTCTATGAGCGAGCTCTATGATCTTGTACATCTGATATATTGGGGGGTTAAATAGTGAAAATTGTGGCGCGAATAACTATATTTTCCAGGTCATTAACAGGCGCTGCTGCCCGCCTGACACGTGAGGAGGTAAACAAGGTTCTTTCAGCTGTCATTGCTAAGGGTGGAAGCTGACGGAGTGCGTGGCGCTTTGGGCTTGACTGATGGAGAGGCCAAACGGCCGCGCAACACACATAGATTAGCTTATCTATAGTATAGTATAGTATAGTATAGTATAGTATAGTATAGTATAGTATAGTATAGTATAGTATAGTATAGTATAGTATAGCGCAAAGTTTGCTGCTGTGCAGATTGACGGCGAGGAAAACTTTAAAGTTGTGATGCCGTGATTGTTTCTGGTGTGTATATATATAGGGGTGACGGTATACTTCATTTTTCGACCACTAGGTGGTGGTGTTTTTCGTGTGTAATGTGCAGTGTGTTGGGCAGCAAGTTACTAATTAATTCTTAAAGCGCCGTTCTCGAGCTGCTCGTGGACATCCCGTGGAGACCCCCCCGCCGGTCACGCGGACGGCTCGTATCACGACGAGATGTAGATTTCATTCTTTAATCCAACTATTAGTCCGTGCGCATCGTCTGATGATCATCCCGTTGCTGACTTTCATTTGGGACAGAATTGGGGACAACTTTTTTTTTCCCTTCCCATTGACATGCATTCAGCCCAATGCATTCAAACGGCTCTCCTCCGTTTGCCCCCTCAATGTCGCTGGCGCATGGGTTTAAGCAGCCAGGGCTACACAGCTCTTCCTGACTTGTGACCCGGATGTTTTTGGGTACATCGCCAGATGATCGATTAGGCAAGACAACAGACACAGCATAACAGAAACAGCACATCCTGTTTAGGAGATCTGAGCTTCAAATAAGGGCTTTTTTACCATCGAACTGGTTTTGAGCCGCGGCAGTGGAAAGAAAACAAAGAAAATCCGATCGCGCTGAATGAGTTAAATGTTACATTACTCATATATTACCGTGA
>CM076972.1:4366337-4486548 GCA_039105355.1 Benthosema pterotum | reverse complement strand
ACCATTAAGCTTCTAATTGTGGTGTAGATTTGGACTAATTCACATGTGAATATTTTAACTCTTGAGAGTGTAAAAATTAAACCAAATGGCAGCGGGTCCATTTGGTTTCATTTTTACACTCTCAAGAGTTACATCTGGTTAAATTACTTAGCTGGGAACCACCTGGAACCCTCTCAAGGACCACCACTGCTCTACCGCATTCTAGTGCATTTTGGATTTTGGCGGTTGGCAAACACTGATTTTGACGTCACAGTGGCTTAGTCCGAGAGGAATGGAGGCAATTTCCTGTAGTCCGGGAGTGTGCACTGCACCAAAATTATTTTCATATAAATGGACAGTGTACAGTAAATATGGCAGTTGCATGGATGAAATATAGCCTATGCTGTGAAGACAACAGTGGCGGAGGTTGTTGTGCATAGTGAGATGTGTGCAAACATTGTGGTTTGGTAGGAGAAGCGCCACAAAGGCGAACGGATAAACGGGCTGGGCCGCTCTCGCATTGTCGTAGCATGATGATGGTTGAGAACCACTGCTCTAGCGCATTCTAGTGCATTTTGGAAGTGCCGCTAGTGCATTTTTGATTTTGGCAGTTGGCAACACTGAACCACATGCCTGAGACATTGTTTGGGAAGGGTGGTTGGGTGGGTGTGGAGTGGGATTTATACCTGGTGTGATCAGAATGGGAGCCGGAGGCCCTGATTTGTCTAGTGTTGTGTTAGAGCCCAGTCAGGTTGTTCAGCTTGTATGGAAGCCTAGATTGGCTCTATTGTTGGTGTGCAGCAACACGATCCTGCACAGTGATGGAGATACAGTGAAATCCACCAGGCACTATCGGCGTAGTCGTGACCTGGTCACGAACAGCTCCATACCAGAATAAGTGCCACAGATGTAAAAATGAGCTAAACATGATCCCCTTGCTGTTAAAGCGGAATTCCACCCATTTTCAATTTTTTCCTGAGAAGATACAAATGTGAACCAAATGGACCCGCTAGGGTCCATTTGGTTCACATTTGTATCTTCCATTGGTTCCATTTGTACCCTCTCAGGAAAAAGGAGTCTGAAAGAAAAAATCATTAACATGGTGAAATACATCTTGATGATGTCATCAGATGTATTCACCGTGTTAATGATTTTTTTCAGATCTCCATTTTTAGGAAATGCAGAATTGGGGGAACATTTTTTTTTTTTTTTACCATGTCCACACAACATCTCTAAGGTATAATAATGGCCTATTAAAATGTTGTCAATGGGTGGAATTCCCCCTTAATCGATGCCTGCCAAAGCCATGAATATGAGTTTTAAAGGCACAGACAGAAGTGTCCATAGGGACATGGGGGAAAATGTAATGCTGTTTGTGATTTTTTTGTTCAGTGACAAATCCTAATCCTAATCCTAGTCTAAACTGTGTATTCGTGCTGCACATCACTAACTACAGACAAGCTCGTATCACGCCACCAAGTGGCACAAACATTTTTTTTCACACAAACATTTTTAACCCAAATATTTTGCTTCTGTGGAGAGGTCCCTGGAACTACCGTAAATCCTCTTTTATAATCCGGGGCTTTTATTTACTCAACCGATTTTTATACCAGGCGTTTATTGGAAGAGGCTGCTATAAGAAGAGAGGCCTATATTACAATGTTTTCAATCCAATCATATGATAAAACATATTGTATACTCTGCATTATCTCAAGTAATATGCAATAGTCTAAAATAATGCTGTTTTTGTTAGGCCACTAGATGGCGTCTGTATATAGGTTTAACACTCATTTCACCATAGGCTAGGGGCAGGGGCGGATTGGCCATCTAGAGTAGGCTACAGGGAGTTTTCTCAAAGAGTTACATCTGGTTAACCAGCTGGGGAAATGTGCCAATCCGCCCCTGTGTCAAAGTGAAAGTAAAAGAAAAAGACTAGATAAAGTTCGTATATAGTTGATGTTTAGGAATGGTTGGCAGGCATATTCAAAGGATGGAACGGAGCTATATCTGGACAATGTCATGGATAAAACTGGAAGAAATCTCGCATGGTTATAAGTAGGCCTACTACGAAAGTATTGACAAGGCTATGCGATCGTTACAGTCAGTCAGTCCGTCAGTCAGTCAGTCAGTCAGTCGATATAATGGATAACGGAAGATAGATTCACCGGGATTATAACCAAAATATGGATGGATTACTTCATTGGTGTACACATCTCGGCTCACACTAACAGTAAGTGCATTGGAATGCGATGGTGCGCTCTGTAAAAAATGGACCCTCGCGGGTCCATTTGGTTTCATTTTACGATCTTAAGAGTTACAGATCTAAAAGGACCACTAGTGGTCCCCGGACCACTGGTTTAAAACCAGTGGTTTATAGAGAGAAAAAAGGGCGAGCAGAATCGGGAGGAGGAGGAGGAGGAGGAGGAGGAAGCGAGAATTGAACTGCGCATCGCATAATCCCACACTTGCAGAAAATAAAAAACAAAAAAAATACCGGCTAATACAAGGAGGCCGGAAAATATACGTTAAATCCAACGCCGTTCCCGGAAAATAATAGGAGGGCGGTAAATAATAGAAAGGCGGACTATATTAGAGGATTTACGGTATATATATTTCAGATGGGGGATCAGCGGGTCCTTGGCATGAAACATGGAGGTTATTCAGAATACTGTCAGGATAAGGGAAAAGATTTGTAGAATCATGTTCCAGGGGTTGACACTAAGGTCTCTGAGGCACTTGCCATCGGGCAAGTGCAAGTCAGGTTCTACTTGCCCTCAGGTCATGATCACTTGCCCCCCAGGTTTCCAGGTGGCCCCCAGTTAAGTTGGTTAACCAGATGTAACTCTTGAGAACGTAAAAATGAAACCAAATGGACCCTTGCGGGTCCATTTGGTTTCATTTTTACACTCTCGAGTTAAAATTCATCATCTTAATTAGCCCAGGTCTACACAACTAGAGAATGTAGAAGATTAATGGTCATTTTGATGTGTATGTTAATTTGCCTGTTTTGTTTCCCAAATCCAGCCTGGAATTGTGGATAGCTAGAAAGCAGGGAAAGACACAGAGGCAGAGTGCAATGACTGCCTTCAAGACAAATTTACCTTGTGTTGTGTTATAGTGCACTAAGTTGCACACTTGCCCGATCGGGCAACCAGGTAGCAGTCTTCACTTGCCCCACCATTTTTTTTTACTTGCCCCGGGCAAGTGGGCAAGTGTTAGTGTCAAGCCCTGCTGTTCTCAGGCGAAAATGCCTTCAAGAAGAATAAGGCATCATTACCACATTATTACCATTTCTACAGTGTATACCAGTTATACCCTGTATCTGCAATGATCTCATGGAAAATGGGAGCAAAAACAAAAGTGTTGCGTTTATTGTTGTTGAGTGTAGCATGTGATATATATCGAACAGGGGGTTGTTCATGATGCTGAATCCATTCCAACCATTAGTTTTGCAAATAATAATAAAAATAAATGAAATAAATACAGACTTTGTGCTGCAAACGGCTATATGCATGGCACTGCTCCACCAGAGCTCCAGTAAAGGCGCTGGCTGGTAGATTTACGACCAGACATACCCTCCTGTTCCCTGGGAACTCTGGCTGCTGCTAATTAGCTTAGCGCTTCTTCGCACGTTTTCTTCCCAGTCGATGCTTGTTCTGTCGGGGGGGCCTCCTGCTCGTGTGTATAGTCTACTGAGGAGCTCATAAAAATGTTTAAATATGGCCATAAACTACCATAGCTACAAAACAAATTACAGCTGCGTCCCGTTGATTTATATAAGTGCCCGGCATGCAGGCCCCGCCGAGCCGACCGATCGTAATTCCTCGCAGTCGAACCGCGACAATATTATCAGCAGAAGAGGAATGTAAGTGTAGCACAATGTACTGCGGGGTTGGAAGGCATTAGATCGCCAGAACAGACACATCTATCCAGACTCCCTTTGCTTTTTCTGTTTTGTTTTGTTTTTTTCTTTTTGCTTGAAACTACTTTCTCATCCTGCTCTCAAGTCACGTTGTAGTTATGTAATACCTTGTGCGTGCGTGCGTGCGCGCGCGTGCGTGCGTGCGTGTGTGTGTGTGTACACAGGATTCAGGATTTTGGCTCCGACTATGACAGAAAAATACATTTTTTCTTCTATATGTTTCAGCACAGAGTTCCTTTTTCAGAGTGTTTAACTAACACAGCCGTAAACACTTTGCTCTTCACTGAACATGGTGCTATAACAGCGAGGTGGAGCACAGGCAGTAGCCTTAAAGGAGAATTCCACCCATTTTCAACATTCTAATATGTCATTAGTACCTAGAGGTGCTGGGTGGACATGATGAAAACGTTTCCCCATTCTGTGTTTCCTAGAAATGGAGGTCTGAAGAAAATCATTAACATGGTGAAACATCTGGATGACATCATCATGATGTATTTCACCATGTTAATGGATTTCTTTAGACGCTTGTTGCATTTCTACGCTCTCACAAAAAAAATGTTGAAAACTGGTGGAGTTCCCCTTTAATCCGGTTATCGGTGATGACTTTAAAATAAGTAGCCATGTAGAACCTAGTAGAGAATACCATTGTAAATCCACCTTTAAAGATGTAACACGATTAAAACCTTTAACCCTGGTATAAAAGGATTGAGATCTGTGAATAGTATAGTCTTAAGTAAACCTGAAATAAGGACACCAGCGAATGTAGGCTACAGTACTGTAAGTTCTGGAATAGACCTTCCAGTCATGTGAACATCACATCAATTACAAACATTTATTTATTAGAGGTGGGACTTGATTAAAATTTTTGATCTAATTAATTTGAAGCATTGTAATTGTTAATCTCAATTAATCGCATATCAATATTTGACCCGAGAAGCACTAGACCAGCATTAAAACAGGCTGGTATAGTGTGTGAGTGAGTTTTTCTAAATCCAAACTGTGTCCACACTGGGACGTGTTATTTTGAGAGTATACCCAGACCGATATATCGGTCCGTAACCAATATATCGGCCGATATCGAATCGGTAACATCGGCCAATATATCGGCTGATATATGCCTGGAACAGAAAAAAGAAAGACAGAAAATTGAATTATTTCACAAAAGTAAATGATGTCAATGTTGTATTCTAATATAAAAAAAATATATTCGAAGTTTAGAAGTTTTTCAAATGTATTTTTTTAATTATTTTAATTTATTATTAAACATCGGTCCAAAACATCGGTGTAGTTTTTTTTTTTTATCGGTATCGGCATTGGCCCTCAAAATATGGCATCGTCCGTTTTTGAGTCTTTGGGTTGTCGCATTTCCATTAACACAGGGGAGTGTGGTGGTGGTGTCTTCATGGCATTTGCTCTGAGGACTGTTTTTCACACTGGACACGTGAAATCCTTGAAGTATAACTTGTTCAATCCAGTTTGCCTCTTTATCGCGGTGGCCAAAGGGATTTCTCATGGTTGTTGTTCTCATCTTTAAGGCCATTATGTTGTTTCCATCTGTGTTTTTTATCCTTGGTGTCACATGTTTTTCTCCTTGACATTTCCTTCTTGAAGGCCATCATTATCCACTGGTATAGAGCTGCAGTCTGCAGCGGACGCCAGCTGATAGTAGACTCAGTAAACATGCAAACATTACAGGAAAAATAGGGCATAGTGACTCAGTGGCGTTTCTTAGCAATTTGGAGCCCCAGACAGGATTTTCCCTGGAGCCCCTCACCCCAATCTTACCTATGACAGGCACAGTAAAAAAGCAACCCCCCAAGGGATAAAAATTAGGGCTGTTGAATGATTAAAAATTTTAATCAAATTAATCACAGCTTCAAAATTAATTTAATCATGATTAATCACCAATCGAACTATGTCCAAAATATGCATGTTTTCCTGTACAGGATTCCAACATTTAAAAAAGAAACAGAATCTGTGGAAAAAAATAACCATTTATCTTTAAAATATTTATCAAAATAGGTGATCTACAAGCCCTCAATGCTTGTAGATCCTCCAGCTATACTCTATGGCTCTGGTTACAGGGAGACACACAGCTATATGTCTCCGTAAAACCGTGCTCTACCCATTTCTTTCAATGAGAAAATACTCTGTGGGTTGAATCAGTGTGCACATGAGTTAATCTGATTAAAATTTTTAATCAGATTAATCAACAAAATTAATTTAATCCCATTAATTAACTATTTTCAACAGCCTTAATAAAAATATGAACTATTTTTAAACTGAAGAACATATTATGTCTTAAATGTTAAATTCTAGTTATAGAGGACAAGTGGTGGTGCCCCAACTCATGGTGCCCCAGGCAACTGCCTAATCTGTCTATTGGCAAAACACCCCTGGTAGTGTGACATAGTGTACCCATCTCTCTAGGAGGGGCAAAATCATTCTGCGACCGTGACCACTGGTCACCACCACTATAAAAATGGTCGTGAGGAAAGTAATGTATGTATGTAAGTATGTTATTTTCCAACTGCCATGAAACCATTTTGCAACCACAACCACTGGTCATGACCACTATGCCAATGGTCGTGACCGTTGGCACGACGGTCTGGGGTTTAGGATAGGTTTAGGCATAGGTTTTACTGAGATCTGGTGGGTCACAAAGGGGAAACCTTCAAACGACTATATTTATCACAGTGCACTGTGAGTTAAAAGGGAATCCTAGATTTTTAGATTCCTAGATTTCTAGATTTTTTTCTGAGAGCGTACAAATGAAACCAAAAGGACCCGATAGGGTCCATTTGGTTCCATCTGTACGCTCTCAGAAAAAAAAAAGGTCCTAAAAGGAAAAATCATTAACATGGCAAAACACAACTTGATGATGTCATCAAGTTGTATTTCACCATGTTAATCTTTTTTTCCCCCCATGACAGGCCATGTGACAGTCACAGTTAAATGGCGCCCCCCTTAAGATAAGAACATGAACTATTTTTAACCCATTTGACCTAAGGTTTCTGAAAAACTTAAAATATTTAAGTAGCAGCACCAAAACAAATGGATGTTGGAATACTGTGCATACTGTACAGAATCCAAAAATGGATTCCCGGCCTGAATGGGTTAAACTAAAGAGCCTATTCCATGTGTTTTAAATTTTCAATTCTAGTTATAGAGGGCAAGTTTCATGTATTTATCCATATTTGTCTCATTTGCCAGGGGTTCTTTTAAAGACAGAGTGCCATCAATTTATTCTACCCTAAAACATGATCATCAGGTATGTAAGTAAGTAGGATTTTTTTCCCTAAAAGTGTACAGTGTTTGTTAAACTGTCATTTTTATGATTCCACCCTACCAGTTCATTAAGTATGCCTGGTTTGCCTGGTGGGTGGTGATGGGTGGAGATCCACCTGAACTGAAAGCCACGCCCACAGCTTTAGTTGCATGATAAAGGGGGAGGAGTTAGGGGAGGGGCTGAGCACATGATGTCACTATATTGACGTTTTTTTCATTGGCACGTTTGACTGGAAAGGTTCAGCCCCCAGGAACCATAATTGCACATAAGAATTGCACATAAAAACACACCAAGGAGTCTATTGACATACTGTCACCTCTTAAACATGTACAAAATTGGAACTCACTCTTTAAGACGTTTCAAAGTCATCTAATGCGTCTTAGAGGTGAGTTCAGGTCAGACTGTTAACAGTCTTGTGGTGTGTGTGTGTGTGTGTGTGTGCGTGCGTGCGTGCGTGCGTGTGTGTGTCTGCGTGTGTGTGTGTGTGTGTGCGTGCGTGTGTGCGTGCGTGCGACAGGTATAAATTATGAATATCGTTAAAACGTGAAGGACATCGATAAATATGAATGGCACAAAAAAATATAAACGTCAGTGGAATATATGCATGGCAACAAATTTTACTGGCAGGATCATTTGTGTAAAAAAAAAAGAACAAGACTTTTTAGTACTTTTTCTGTTCATAAAAAATAGTCATTAACAACAAATCTATTATACATGGTGGAATGTTAAAAGTTGCATCTTTTTGTTCTTTTATACATCATATCACCTCACCTCTACTGGAGCGCTGCTGAATTATACTTACTGTATGTCAAGGACACTCAGAGCAGTTGTTAGAAATATTCCACGTTTATATATTCCCTGAATATTTCCAATACTAAAGATGTTTTGCTTTTTTAGACAAGGCCAGAAACACGCAGGAGCGGATGTAACATTTCCCAATTGGGGGGCAGGAGAAAATGGGCCACGGGCGATGAAGCCGCACCCAGGGCTGGACTGGGACATTTTTTCAGGCCGGGCATTTTGTACTTAGACCAGGCCAGCTGCC
Source organism: Benthosema pterotum (assembly GCA_039105355.1). Classification (NCBI taxonomy): domain Eukaryota; kingdom Metazoa; phylum Chordata; class Actinopteri; order Myctophiformes; family Myctophidae; genus Benthosema; species Benthosema pterotum. The sequence goes on along the minus strand of CM076972.1, from coordinate 4,478,313 downwards.
CGGCGACGACAGCTCCAGCCGCCCGGCAAAGCCGGGCAGCTGGAAAATTTTTGGGCTTTTGGTGGGTCAAAAACGCATAGATAGCAGCATTTTAGCATCTACAACAGACTATACTAACACATTAGGCTTATATAAGCCGCTTATATACCATAATTCGCCTACTACAATGTTGTGTAAATTATAAATATTATATTTCACTTCGTGGCCAGGTGGCCAGCAGGCCAGAAAGCCTTGCAGGCCACCGGGCAAATGCCCGCTATGACCTATGGCCAGTCCGTGCCTGGCCGCACCCATACCATTTTCAGTTTACAGGACTTTTATTAGTCTAAGTAAAGCATCAGTAATAACATCAGTTGTTGTTGAAGTTGCAACAGACACGCAGCATGCATAAAGCTAAAGGTCTGACTCAGAGAGTTTTCTGTTTTCAGTGATGAAATGCTGTTGGTTTAGTGGTGACACAGCTGTAGTTAGTTAGTAGCAGTAGTAGCCTAGTGTTTCAAATCATTTTACATATAAGCAATTTCACGTTCATGTTTGTGAGCACAAACATGAAAATCCTTGGTTTTGGGTCCGAGGGACTATAAACTCGACATCAAATGGTTCGTGGTTCTCCTAAAATGGCTAAAATGCTGCATAAATAGTGGGCCCTGGTTGGAACTGTATGAAAAAAGGTTGCAAACCCCTGCTTTAACTGGCACAGTAATCTTTGGAATAGAAGTGGTTGCTGCTGCTAGGGACCGGTGCTGTGTCAGAGCATTGGCAGCAGGGCCCGATCTAGAGGGGGGGCAGGGGTGGGCCGAGCCCACCCAAACGTGCATCCTGTATGTATGCCCACCCAATGAAAGGTGATATCAGTGGTTTTCAACCAGTGGTCTGTGGACCACCAGTGGTCCTTGAGTTCCAGGTGGTCCCCGGGTAAATGGTGGAAAGTTGGTTAACCAGATGTAACTCTTTGAGAGCGTAAAAATGAAACCCAAATGGACCCGCAAGGGTCCATTTGGTTTCATTTTTACACTCTCAAGAGTTAAAAATTTCATCATGTGAATTAGCCCCAAGTCTACACAACTAGAGAATGTAGAAGATTAATGGTCATTTTGATCTGACTGTTTTGTTTCCCAAATCCAGCCTGGTATTGTGGACAAAAGCAAAAATAAATCCCTGGTTTTTGGGGTCTGTGGGGCTGAAATGCCATTAAATGGTGATGATCCGTGGCTCAAATGCTGAATAAATAGTGGGCCCTGGTGTCAAAAAGGTTGAAAACCACTGCTTCATATGAAACAAGAGTTGTGCCCCTACGGGGCACAGGTCTCCACCATCCGGGCTCAGGTTTGAACGTGTGCACATTGCAAAGTAGTTTATTGTGAGTGTAATGAGACAATACTACTATCTATGACGTCATCTTCCCTATCTCACTCTTTATGATGTCATCTCAAAGCTCATTCTACCTCTGGCTCCTAACTTTGTCATCATCTAACAAATCATCTCAAGGCTCACCCTAGCTCAAGGGTCCTCCCAGATCAGGCCCCCCTACCTCGACGTCATCTCAGGAGCCTCAAGGGTCCTCCTAGCTCAAAGCCCTCCTAGCTCAACTATGAAGTCGTCATGACGTCATATAACGGACAAATCGAGGGCACATACGGGCTACGTGCACGGACAGAGGGCGTTTTATAGTCACCACCTTCGGTGGAGACAAAAACTTTGGAGTTGCCCTTACATACACCCTGCCATTCTTCCAGCCCACCCTAGTAGGGCTGGCTAATTCCGTCCCTGGCTGGCAGTGACTGGAACTGTGGATGTCCAGTCTGATGAAGTGGAAACTGCTCTTATCTGCACGCAGCAGGCTATGAGGAACTACATGCTACATGGACACAGCCTGAACCACCGGCCCTGAAAGTCCCATTATGTGGGTGACTTGTGCAGCAAAGTATAACGGCCAAAACGCTGTCTTCTTCCCAAGGATGTGGTGTCGGACATGACAGGAAGAATGCTGCAACTATTAAGCCAAAAAAATCTAAATGTATGCAGTATGTACCGGAATAGCTACAGTATATTTTGTTTTCTCTTTTCCCCCTCGACGTCACTTCTACTGTACTTTACTTTGATGCTGCAGCTGTTTCCCTGCAGACAGGCACTTGCTTTGCCCTGCAGACGGTCCAGAACTTTTGTTGTCAACAAACTCTTTTCGTCAGGCGTCCATCAGCGTCCCCCGCCCCTTCCCTCGTGGCACCGCAGGCAACTGCCTAGACTGCCAAAAAAAACGCCCCTGATTTCGCTTGTGTACAGGGTCGGACTGGCCATAGGGAGTACCGGGAGCTATCCCAGTGGGCCGCGACCATAAGGGGCCACTAGGGGGTGCTAGAAAATAATAATACAGGCCTGTATTGGACCTGTATCAGTGAGTGACAAATAGGCTAAACCCTGTTCTATCTTGGATCCTTTTGCCACTATCATTCGTTGTGAAAGCAGCAAAAGGATTGTGTAGGTGTAGGTTTGTGTGATTATTATGTTTTGGGCCGTTTGGGCTGGGCTGTGCCAAATTCATGCAGAAATAGGCCGGTTTGGGCCAAATTCACGCATAAAATGTCTGGGCCGATGTTTTTGTCCCAGTCCAGCCCTGCTTGTGTATATCACTCATTCATTTAACTGGATTGACATTTGACAACATGACCACCTCTGGGAGGACTTTCTAAGCCACACGTACACATGTAGTTTGGCCTTAACAAGTCGGAGAGAATGATCAGGGTGAGAGTAACACAATGTTTATATCCAAATGGTTTTACTGCCTGTGTCACACCTCCATGCCATGCGCCTCTGCCAAGGACAGCAGCCATCAAAACAAAACCACAGGCCTTGATGGAGAACCACTGCAGCCCCAGGGTGATCTACAGAGATAAACACTCCCTCCCTCTCCACACTCACACACAACACTCCTCACCTTCCTCTGAATGAGACTACAGCAGGGCACTACCAGTTAACTGAAGAATGGTTTAAAGATCTGCGCCACATTTTCAACAAAAATGTCAGATCTAGGAGCTCAAAGCGCGCCACTAGGTGGAAACCATGCAAGGTACCTACTAGCACATCGGGTGTCAATGACATTTCCGGCTTGTTCCTATGCCTGCATTTTGGACAGTGGATAGGTTGCAGGAAAGATCCGCAGTTGGCCGAAATACAGACAGGAACAAGCCGCACTTGTTGGTTTCAACGAGTGCCCATTGACACCCATTCAAAAATGCATGACGTGTCACAGCTTGACCGAAACACGGACTGTGGAAAGTATAGTCTGTAGCGGCTCTATGGGACTTAATTGGAGTGTCACCTCTTTATATAGAATAGAATCTCTTTGGTCACGTGACCGACCGAGCTGCGCTATGACACATTGTTGGGAGCTAAAATCTCACACCAGAAGTTAGATGAATAAACACAGTAAATGGGTGAAGTTAGATGAATACACACAGTGAATGGGTGAAGTTAGATGAATACACACAGTGAATGGGTGAAGTTAGATGAATACACACAGTGAATGGGTGAAGTTAGATGAATACACACAGTGAATGGGTGAAGTTAGATGAATACACACAGTGAATGGGTGAAGTTAGATGAATAAACACAGTGAACGGAGCAGCTGGAACAGATCCATGAGCAAACATTATTTATGAACCACTGAGACCTGTCATATAATCAGTTCAGCACTATAAATAGATAGATATCACAGTTTGGTGGTGGTGGTGTTTTTTTTTAGGATCTAAACAGCAGCCAGCAGGTATGTTTTCTGTCTCAGAGGTCTGGAGAGATTTGGCTGCCAGTCAGGAAACGACTTTTTTTTAGATGCCTCTATAAAATCTCCCAGTGTACACACCGCGAAACAACACATCAGACAGTAATGTGTTGTACCGCTATGTCTCCTGTTATTTTCCAGAAGTGATTATTTTTTTTTTACAAAAGGTCTCAAAACATGGTGGAACCCAATATTGTCCTTTTCTGTTCTCCAAATGAGAGAGGACCAAAAAAGATCATCATCACTGCTTCTGCGTCATTCACAACAACAGTAAATGCCTATGGTAAATGGTGCATTTATATAGCTTGTGCTTTACATAGCTTGTGCATCACATTCACCCATTCACACACTGATGGCAGTGGATGATGGCAGCGGAAACCATGCAAGGTACCTACTAGCACAACAGGAGCAATTAAGGGTTCAGTGTCTTGCTCAAGGACACTTCGACACTAACTCTGCGGGAGCACGGGAATCGAACTGGCAACCTTGCGGTTACCATCCGGTGACTCTACCGCTGATCCACTGCCGCCCCCCCAAACCATGTTGTGTTCTGCGTTATTCTATTAAGAGTACCAACGGCGCGTCATAAGATTACGTCGTACGAATGTCCACGCCCCTTTCTCCCTGCTCTAGGGCAAAAACGCTAGTAGCCCTGCAGGCTACTCATACATTCTCAACTCTCGTTGAGCCTGACGCCTCATCATCATCAGCTGTGCAGTGTAAACACTTTTACTTTTTCCGACGGTTTAAAGCTGCGATCCATGCCATGCGTTCGGTCCGTGGTGGTAGACTAGGCTAGATTTCAGCAAATGTGCTTATTTTAAGTGTTGAAGTAAGCTCGTGTTAATTTATTACATACAAGTGTTCTAGGGGCATTAAGGCGTGCTGAATACAAATCTGCTGTATGTAAAGCTCAAAAATGGCTGCTAAGCCTTCAAAATAGACCATTTAATAGACCAAATAGACCATTTAAACATGAAGCATAATAAAATGATGTATGTTTGACTAAATAAGCTATAAAATGGATTAAAATGTATTTTTTATGTTTTCATATTTCAGATCAATTGTGAAGGTACCACTTTAATATAATTTATATTGCGAAATTGGCCTCTTTGGTATTATTTTGGTACTATGTTTTAATGGTGAATAATTTCTTCATTATTTGCCCAAATTGGTTTTTATTTGCATGCAGTAGACTCATGGACAGTCAGTCCCAATGATCTTCAATGTTCTGGCAGGTGTTGCCAACACCAAATATCTTACAGATTAATTTCTCTGCTGAGCTCATAGGTCTTCCGTAAGAAGACCTTTTCCAAGGACAATGACATCTGATGTTGCTGGAACACCTGCCAGGTTGTTTTCTTACCACTGCCACTAAACTGTTACAGCTTGAGAGGCAAGTAGAGTATTAACTTGACCAGAAAGGCAACTTCTGAATTTCATGCACTGGAGATACTTACTATCCTTTGCTGTCCCAGCTTTAATGTAGAGACACAGGCCTACATTGCATCTTGCCATCGCATGCCAGAAGTAAAAGAAGCACATCTTTATCATGTGCTGACACAACTAAGAACTGTTTCATTTGAGCATGAATGTAGTGCAAACCACAGATTCTGGCACAGATTCTGGCATCAGGATCAGATGACTTGACAATGGTCATTCACTTCATTCAGCAAACCCCCCTGATACAAAAATGAGCTGGTCTAATGCCAGGTGGCACTTTCCATTTCCATTTCCATCACAAGTGCTTGGCCTTCGATGAGGTGTGCCTGAAGTTGGTGCATGCAATGAAGCAAGAGTCAAGTTGTTTTGTATGGGGCGTCCGCAAGAGACCATGTCACCAACCTCAGATGCAGTAAAGTTTCACATCATGCGTTCCCATTATCAAGCTCTTGTATAGAATCAAGCTCACTTAACACACCCTGATCTTCCTCCCACACAGAGAAAAACCAATGGTCAAAAACAACCTAACTTCGGTCAAATTTCAACCAAACGTAGAGGTTGAATAAGGACCAACTGGGTCTTTGGTCAATCTGACCGAATAATGCGTGTTATTATATTTGACCGAATGCATTTGGTTACATTAATAACCCAATTATGAGGGTCAACATAACCTAAGTACCAGTTGATTTGACCGAACATATTAGCTTGCATTAATAACCTAATTTTGAGGGTCAAGATTACCCAACTGCCAGTTGAATTGATACAGAATATTCAGTTAACCCATTTGTTTTATTAAAGGGAAATTCCACCCATTTAAAGGGGAACTTCGCCACTTTTCAACACTCTTTGTGTGGTGTTGGTCATTAGCATACATGCTAATGGCCTCCTGATTAATAACATTGGGATTCTGTGGCTCCAGCGCCGTGCTTCCCAAGTTGTCAGATTCTGACCCAGTGACGTCATTGGGTCAGAACGTCCCACTGACTTAAACTACAGCGAGTATGTGGACGGGTAAGGTTACCGTACCGGTCTGAGTAACGGTCTGAGTGCCGGTCTGAAGGAAAAGTCGTTGCAGTGTTGTGTTTACAGTGTTGGATGCATTCCTCGGCATTAGTATCCTATCTGTTCCTGTAAAAAGTATAAATAATTTCATTTTTCGTCATTTTGTCCGAGAAATTCTACAATACCCACAGTGCACCGCGGCATCAACCAAAGTCTGTGACCTAACAAATTGGTTACCGTACCGGTCTGAGTAACGGTCTGAGTGCCGGTCTGAAGGAAAAGTCGTTGCAGTGTTGTGTTTACAGTGTTGGATGCATTCCTCGGCATTAGTATCCTATCTGTTCCTGTAAAAAGTATAAATAATTTCATTTTTCGTCATTTTGTCCGAGAAATTCTACAATACCCACAGTGCACCGCGGCATCAACCAAAGTCTGTGACCTAACAAATTGGTTACCGTACCGGTCTGAGTAACGGTCTGAGTGCCGGTCTGAAGGAAAAGTCGTTGCAGTGTTGTGTTTACAGTGTTGGATGCATTCCTCGGCATTAGTATCCTATCTGTTCCTGTAAAAAGTATAAATAATTTCATTTTTCGTCATTTTGTCCGAGAAATTCTACAATACCCACAGTGCACCGCGGCATCAACCAAAGTCTGTGACCTAACAAATTGGTTATTCTCATTAAAACAACCCAAAACCAATAACCAAATAAAACAACCCATGAATTCGGTCAAAATAAAATCCCTGCAACCCAGGAAAAGGTTATGGCTTCAAGAAATAACCCAGGAAAGTGACCTAACACCATTGACTGAAGTGTTTAGTTGCAATTTTGACCGATTAGTTTTTTGTGTGCATTACAGAAATGGCATGGATGATCCTGAATGGTCAGTTGCTACCAGTGTTGTAGTGGTACTTTTAGAAGTAGGGGGATGCCTCTGAAAGGGGAATTCCCCCCATTTTATTTTATTTTTCTGAGAGTGTACAAATGTGAACCAAATGGACCCTAGTGGGTCCATTTGGTTCCATTTGTACACTCTCAGAAAAAAGGAAACTCATTAACATGGTGAAGCACATCTTGATGATGTCATCAAGATGTATTTCACCATGCTAATGTTTTTTTTTTTTCAGACCCAAAAATATTTTAGATGTGAGAAGTGGGGGGACGCCCCCCCCCCCCCCCGCGTCCCCCCTCCACTACACCCCTGGTTGCTACTCCGGCTGCTTTCCTTGCCACCATTGCCAAAAGCATGCAGCAAGAACACGTCATGCATTTGCACAAGGCTGCTTTCAGCCAACGCTGCGGCTGCAAGAAAGTACACATAAAGTACATTGAAGTGTGCCGTTTCAAGAAACTTAATTGGCAACACCTGCCAGAACATTGAAGATCATAGGGACTGACTGTCCATGCGTTTACTGCATGCATTAAGTCATGAACACTAATTTCGGCCATTATTGAAACAATTATTCACCAACAAAATAAGAAAAAAATGTTTTTCATTAATATAAATTATATTAAAGTGTACCTTTAAAATTGATCTAAAATATGAATGTCAATGTACTCCCCATGAAAACATACATTTCAATCTATTTTCTACCCTATTTAGTGAAACATACATAATTTTACTATGCTTCATTATGGTGGTGGCCGCCATGTTTAAATGGTCCATTTTGAAGGCTTAGCAGCCATTTTTGAGCTTTACATACAGCAGATTTGGATTCAGCACGCCTTAATACCCCTAGAACAGTTGTATGTAATAAATTAACACGTTTTGCCTTCGGGATTCACATTTTTGTAATATGGTCCCAGTCTATATGGGTCCATGCTGGAACAGTTGCACTCGAAGCTGCGTGAGGCTGCGTGAGGCGTCCTTCTGTTATGGCATTTATGAACAGAGCAAGTCTGCACCATAGAACAGAGCAAGTCTGCACCATAGTGAGCCAGAGAATAAGTAAATAATGTAAATAAAAATGTAAAGTATAAAACAGAGAAGTCACTAGTCTAGTAATGCTGCTGCTGCCGCTACTAGGCTCACTGACTGACTGACGGACTGACTGCTCTTGGCTCTGTGCCATTTGCCCTAGAGCAGGGACGGAGCGGAGAGGCGAAAAATGTTTACGCCCAAAGGGGGCGTTTTTGTTTGGCCTAATATGGCACGGCTCTGGCCACGGCATTCGGTCAAAAACCTTATTTTGAATATAATATAATAGATCTGACAGTGCAAGGTAAAGAGAAAAATGAATGGGGAATCCACTTCTGGAACAGGGGCGGTGGCATCACAGCTGAATCCCTTATTTATAAACTTCTTAGCCTTTTTTACTATTTTGAAAAAAAAAAAAAAAAAAAACATTTTTGAATAGTTAAATACGTTCCAAAAATGTTTTTCAGAACAGTACAAATGGCAAAGATGTTGGCGATAAGGGGTTTAGTGTGTGTTGAAAATGGAGTCCTGTTTATCCCATGATTTGCGTTTCCCCCTTTTTTCTTTCTACTTGTTTTTTCTGTAGCTGTAGCCTGGTTGTCTGTGTTGGGGACAGCTGTTAATTGTATGTCTGGCATTCTGCTCAGGCTCAGCTCTCTCTGCATGCTGTGCTGTTTACAGAGCCGAATGCAGCCTGAACCAGCCACTGTTCCACAGTTATAGCCATATAATACAGATGTTGTTGCTCTGTGGCAGTGGTTTTCAACCACTGGTGGGACCACCAGTGGTCCCTGAGATGATTCCAGGTGGTCCGCAGGCTAAAGTATGGAAAGTTGGTTAACCAGATGTAACTCGTGAAAACAAATGGACCCGCAAGGGTCCATTTGGTTTCATGTCTACACTCTCGTTAAAATATTCATCATGTGAATTGGCCCCGAGTCTACACAACTAGAGAATGTAGAAGATTAATGGTCATTTTGATCTGAATGTTTGACTGTTTTACACTCAATATTTAAGCATGCCTGACCCAGAACTCGATATATGGGGTGTGTGCATCACACACTCCGTGTCCAGCCTGGACTTGTGGACAAAAGCAAAAGAAATCTTTAGTGTTGGGGTCTGTGGGGAAAAAAATGTCATCAAACGGTGGTCCTCCTTGGCTCAAATGGTGACTAGTGGCCCCTGGTATGGAAAAGGTTGAAAAACCGCAGTGCTATAAGATGAAAACTCACCTTTTCAGACTCCCCCTGAGCCCGCAGTGCTTGCCCTAGCCTTGACGACCTTTTATGTCTAAACATATAATGTAATGCATGTGTAGACCTGCCATCCTATCATGTGTGCAGTAGCTTCAATGGACAGATTTATTTTTACTCTTCAGACTGATGCTATTTTCTTTGGTTTTCTTAGAGGCTTATATTTTTCCTAGGTTTGAATGTTTGTATTTACCTGCTTACTGTAAATCGCTCTGGATTAAGAGCTTAAACGCTTAATTCTTGTTTTGCTAAGTCCCTATACTGTATACACGTGTGGCTTTCACAATTTAAATGCAACAAAAATAGTGTTTGGAATTGTGAATCTGCCACTTTGGACACTTCTATGTGATGCTGTGTGTGGTATAATCCTGTAGTATTGCAGTTATTTATGAAGAAACACAAAACGGCTATTATCTGCACAGTATATGCTTTGGTCTAGTGGCTACAGTGGATCAGGAGGTAGAGCAGGTCGTCCATGGGCCGGAGGTTCGAATCCCGGCTCCTCCTGTCTATGTGACGCTTCGCGCCGCGGGCGATGAAGCCGCCCCCATACCATTTTCGGTTACAAGACTTTTATTAGGCAATTAAGCATTAGTAATATCAGCTGTTGTTGACGTTGCAACAGACACGTAAAAAGCTAAAGGTCTGACTCAGAGAGTTTTCTGTGTTCAATGATGAAATGCTGTTGGTTTAGTGGTGACACAGCTGTAGTTAGTTAGTAGCAGTAGTGGTGGTTCAAATCATTTTAAATATAAGCAAGCACTTTAATTTGAAATATCTTGGGTTGTTTTGCAGGGCATCATGCTTGGGGGGGCAGTCTGGGCGTTTAGGGGGGCACGGCCCCTAAAACTGCATAAGTGATTTGCTAAAGGCATTATATAAATCCACCGTTTATCATCTCCAAAAAAAACTTTTGTAGAGACATTTTGTAGACATTTTGTAGAGAATCTGGGGACTCTAAGAAAATGTGGTGTGGTATTTTAAACGTCTTGAAGATATGACACCCAGGGACCCCCTGGAGAGGCTGTCTGTCACAACTCAGCCAGCCTCCCACCGCGCTGCAGGGCCTGATGCACTGAACACTGGGAATGAGAGGAAAGTCATTAACACATTTTCTCCTACTACATTCTAGTCCCTGACTCTAGATTCTAGTTTCTGACACTAGATCCTAGTTTCCGACGCTAGATTCTAGTTTCTGATGCTAGATTCTAGTTTCTGCCACTAGATTCTAGTTTCTGACGCTAGATTCTAGTCCCTGACACTAGATTCTAGTTTCTGACACTAGATTCTAGTTTCTGAAACTAGATTCTAATTTCTGACAATAGATTCTAGTTCATTCTAGTTTCCGACGCTAGATTCTAGTTTCTGACGCTAGATTCTAGTTCTGATGCTAGATTTTAGTTTCTGACGGCGGTAGATTCTACTTTCCGATGGTAGATTCCAGTTTCTGACACTTGATTGTAGTTTCTGACGCTAGATTCTAGTTGTTGTCCCTAGATTCTAGTTTCTGATGTTAGATTCTAGTTTCTGTTTTTTTTTTTTTTTTTTTTTTTTGTTTTCTGAGTTGTTGTTCCTGTGTCAGTGATGCTCAACATATTTCATGCCAAGGACTGGCTGCGGATCCCCCATCTGAAAACATGTTCTAGGGATCACCCTAGAAGCAAGGATTTGAGTTAAAATGTTTGCTTCCTAATAATAATACATGCAAACATTTGTGCCCCATTGTACATTTTTTCCCCCCAAAATAGCAGGACTACAAGCTCATAGCGCGCCACTCGGTGGCGCGCTATGAGCTTGTAGATCTGCTATTTTTCAATAGATAAAGTAAAGCTTAATGCTCAGAACACAGAATGGAGTACAGAACAGAAAAGGGTTAAAATGCCAATCAGTGTGTAGTAATTACAAGGTATTGTGGACGGCCAGCGTTTGTACTAGGTTGGGAGACGGAGAGAGGAGAGAATTCTTAAACACTCACGGGGTATAGAATTAGAATAATGTCCTTGTCAATTATGTGAGGACTCAATTCTATAACCGCAACGGTTTGTCCCCTGTGTTCTGTAAGACATGACACCCCCCTTCACAAACCCCCCCCCCCCCCCCCCCCACACACACACACACACACACGCACACGCACACTCATACACATTCACCCACCCCACACCAACACCCAGGGGCGGATGTAACATTTCACAATAGGGGGGGCAGGAGAAAATGGTATGGGTGCGGCTTCATCGCCCATGGCACGAAGCGATGAAGCCGCACCCATACCATTTTCAGTTACAGGACTTTTATTAGGCAAGTAAAGCATCAATAATAACATCAGATGTTGTTGAAGTTGCAACAGACACGCAGCATGCATAAAGCTAAAGGTCTGACTCAGAGAGTTTTCTGTTTTCAATGATGAAATGCTGTTGGTTTAGTGGTGACACAGCTGTAGTTAGTTAGTAGCAGTAGTAGTAGTGTTTCAAATCATTTTAAATAGAAGCACTTTCATTTGAAATATCTTGGGTTGTTTTGCATGCCATCATATTTGGTGCAGGGCAGTCAGGGCATTTAGGGGGGCATTGCCCCCGCATGCCCATGCCTAGATCCGCCCCTGCCCCACACACCCCACACATACACCCCACCATACCACCCACAGAGGCCACAACCACTGGCCTTGTTAGGGGTTACAATGGCACACAATACAACAGCAATCACACTCTGATGTAATTAAATCGTGTCGGGTCTCATGTTGTTGAATTATACCAGTCTCACAGCGTCCATTAAACAGCCTTGCTGCGTAACCATGCTAAACTCGCTCTTTTGTACCATTGGGTTTCCCCTGCGTAACAACGCCCAACACGCTATTTCTTTAGTTATTTAATTAGCAGATTTTGGATTTTTATTGGCATGAGGAAACAGATGTTTACAGATGTTTACATTGCCAGAGCAAGTGTCACAAACCAATAAAATAAAAACAGTTTAAAATGGGGACAAATATATACAGTTGGAGGAGGGGGTACAGAGTTTTGTTAACAGAGTTATGTTACATTTCATTGTTTTATAACAGATTATAACGTGTTAATAACGGGTTCTAGAGGGGCACAATTTAGGAGAGATAAATTGTGGACAAAACAGAGACAAATAACTGGCTGAACGATCAAAAATAACAATTCTTCTGCAATTTCTAATTCTGTAGATTATTGAAAATCACACAATTCAGAAGTATAAACATAATTTAACTCTTGAGAGCATAAAATGAAACCAAATAGATGGATCAATTTGGTTTCATTTTACTTTCTCAAGGGCTGGATCTAGAGGGACCAGGGGATCCCACCCAATGTAAGGTAATATCAGTGGTTTTCAGCCAGTGGTCTGGGGACCACCAGCGGTCCTTGAGAGAGTTCCAGGTAAACTCTCCCAGCTAAATGGTGGAAAGTTGGTTAACCAGATGCAACTCTTTGAGAGTGTAAAAATGAAACCAAATGGACCTGCAAGAGCCCAGAGTTTAAATATCATCATGTGAATTAGCCCAATACTCTCCATACAAAACATGGCATAGGCTATCAAGGAATATCACTTCCAATCCATGCCATGTTTTGTATGGAGAGTATAGGTTATTGCCTTCAAATACCGAATAAATAGTGGGCCCTGGTGTCAAAAACGTCGAAAACCACTGCTTCCTATAGAAACTGTTCCCTATAGCGGGACTCGAACCCAGGACCTTCTAGCTGTGTACCACTGTGTCACCATTTCCATGTCTTTCTAAGCTTTCTAACACAACCTGCACACCCCTGCCTCCCACTATTATTCACAGTTCTACCATAATGCATTCTATTGCTGTTGTTGTGTCTTGTTATTGTTGATCTATGGTGACGCTCTTGTTTTAGATTTCATTTCATCGTACAGCACCTTGTAAACATTTGTTTTGAAAGGCGGCTTTATAAATAAATTTACCATCTGTCTGAGCTCTGGCCTATCCTCAGACAGAGCTACCGTCTGCACCGTTCCACAGCATAGAGACGGTTAGACGGGGCCGTGCAACACCTTGCAGTGGCACATATACAACCAGTCCAACTTCACTTGCAATTCAATGAGCCAATTTGATGGAATATGGCCTGTGGGCTCCTTGCATAATTAGCTGAAAGGATTCTGTAAAATGTGTGGATTCCTGCCCTGCATTTTCATCCGATCGATGCATCGTGCACTCTATACGGCGCACCTGTATATGTACACACACACATCCTAATATATGTATTTACTGTAATCTGATAACAAATGTCATCAAAGTGTAATAAAGTAGAGGCACAAGTGGAGTCTTATGGAAATCAGCGTCGGACAGAGAACAGTGTTAGTACATTTTCACAGAGTATTTCTGTGTGATGCCTGTAGTCCATATATGTCAAACTCGAGGCCTGCGGGCCAAAAATCAGGCCCAAGAATGAATTATCTTACCGGCCCCCGGGATGATATATTTACTTAGTATTAGAACTGGCCGTTTGGTATAGTTCACACACAAAATGATCAGAAATTGAGTTTACTTTGTCAACTCAAAGTGACATCCGGCCCTGTTTTCTATTTTGGTCTGCTGTGTATTTGAGTTTGACATCCGTGCTATAGTTTATCTATTGCTATAGCTGAATCATTGTCGATTCATTGCATCCACATCAATGCCACAGCACTCACCAGTGTTGATTTTTGTTGGCTAAAACTGTCAAAAAATGTCCATTGAGTACCTTTTTTCACTGACGAGAACGAAAACTATAAGGTCAAATATATATTGACGAGGGTTCGATTCTGCGCCACCAGTGCCCATACCCGAGGTGGCGTTGGCGAAAGGGCCTTTCTGTGTGGAGTTTGCATGTTCTTCCAGTGTCCCTTAGGTTACATATACCCTCACAAAAACATGCAGTAATACAGGGCTCTAGACTGCTAGCCGTAGGCATTTTTAAGTTAATACATCTTTTTTGTTTGTCTCTTTGCATTCAAGGACATACCCTTTGTTTCTTTTTAAGATTTTGTGTTAGGGGCGTAGACAGTGAATCGCCCAGCGAGAATTGCGCAGCAAATAAAAAAAGCTCAATGGATTGAGCCTTGAAAAAACATGCACGAAACGAGCATGCACAACATAAAAAAAAACACTGGACACCGTGCAATAACGCCCAGCGTCACACGCTCTCTTTATGGAACGTTTTTTCTGAGCACAAAATGTCGGTCCCGTTGAAAATGAACTAGGAGTCGTGATTTGTTACTGGCCGCGTGTAAGCCCCTTTAGTGTTTGTGTTGCCATTTGGGTATGAAATGTTTGCTTTGAGAATTCTATGTTGTGAAGAAAAATCCGGTGAAACTACAGTATGTGACACCCATTGAAAATGAAGCAGAGCAGCAATCAGCGTCAGACATTGGGCACAGATCAAACATTTGTTTGGAATGCATGTACCACTGTACCAGGCCTAATAGGTTTTGGTTTCAAATACATTGGAACCTGCATATATTCTGCAATAACACTCCTCCCATTCAGCGCTCCCACATGTACCGATTTGATTTGCTAAAGATGGATTGTGTGGAAACCATCGAGTGGGAATTCAGGCATCAAAGGAGTTGAGCTATTCGTCAGTGTGTTGAATTGGCATCAGATCTGCTCATATTGCGCGATATGCTTGTAGTTCTGCTATTGCAAAAATTGTGACTGAAAATCTTTGTTGGAAGTTTAACTCAAATCTTTGCTTCTTCTAGATTATGTTCTGCACTTCTGTGAAATATGTTAAGCATCTAGCTAGTGTAGGCTCTACCATCTACCTCTCATCTTCTAGCTCAGATGATCAGGATTCGCCCTGTGAGTTTCTTCTGCCTCGTTCAAGCGCTGACTCTTTCAAGTCGTCTGTCTCTTTCCCAGAGCGAAGGTCTTTCTCGCGGAAATTCGAGCATCTTTGCCATTCCAGCCGCTCGAGAGACGAACAGTATGAATGATGCAAACACCTTGCTCTGAAAACGTCGGTTTGAGATTTACAATAAGGGCAGCCCTGGCCAAATCAATATGAAAAAACACGACTGGGTCATGTCGTATTTACGAATAGTGGGGTCCCTTCGTGGTCACCATTATTTCGTATCTTCATTGTAGTCTATAGGAGTACTTTTGACCGTGTGTGGGTAGTGAAGTAGAGTCCAGGCATGTCCTCTTTGCAGTCATTTTATTTAAGGACATTCAGCTTAGTTACACCAAATCATGTTCAGAGCAGGCATCCTATCTCTCTGCCCTACTCTCTCCAACTGCCAAGAGTGACTGACCCCAGTGGCCTGAGAGCCAGCACCTGAAGAACAGCCCCCCCCTCTGCACCTTTGCAGAGGCCTTTATCATTGACTAAACCCTTGTGTGTATGTACGTGCACACTGACCAATGCATGTTGTATATGCACACTTAATTACCCCTGTGTCTCCGAGTACAAATTAACTAAGGAGGTTTATTACCTCAAACCTAGAAATCTTTGATGACCTAGATGACCCAGTGGCATTCCTGCTAACTCACTGAGTTGTTTACCCTATGGCAGGCCACTGCAGAAACACGCATATCTCTTAACAGATCTCAATGTTCTCACACAGAAAGTCATTACTTGTGCACAAATAGTAACAGCATCATACATATTGTGAATATTCTACCATAATGTGACATGATGTGGGTTCCTCAGATACCACAGTCAAAAGAGAGACGGGCAGATCTAGGCATGGGCATGGGGGGGGCATGTCCCCCTAAAGGCCCAAACTGCCCCACCAAACACGATGGCATGCAAAACAACCCATGATATTTCAAATGAAAGTGCTTATATTTAAACTACAGCTGTGTCACCACTAAACCAACAGCATTTCATCATTGAAAACAGAAAACTCTCTGAGTCAGACCTTTAGATTTATGCATGCTGCGTGTCTGTTGCAACTTCAACAACAACTGATGTTATTACTGATGCTTTACTTGGCTAATAAAAGTCCTGTAACTGAAAATGGTATGGGTGTGGCTTCAGCCGCCCCATACCCTTTTCTCCTGCCCTGCTACAGGGAAAATCTCCTGTAAAATGGCACCCCCCAAGGGATAAAATGAAATATTTTAAACTAAAGAACATCTTTGAATGTTCAATTCTAGTTATAGGGGACAGGTATAATGCATTAGTCTTATTGCCCCCCCCCCCCCCCCCCCCAGATTTTCCCTGCTTACCCCCTTACCAAATGGTAAGGGGGGGTCCAGGGAAAATCTCCTGTAAAATGCCGCACCCAAGGGATAAAATTAAATATTTTAAACTAAAGAACATCTTAAAGCATATCTGGTAGTCGCCTCCCTCCCCTCATGGCGCCCTAGGCAACTGCCTAGCCTGCCTATATGGCAAAAACACCCCTGACTATCGGTGTGTGTGTGTGTGTGTGTGTGTGTGTGTGTGTGTGTGTGTGTGTGTGTGTGTGTGTGTGTGTGTTGTGTGTGTGCGTGCGTGCGTGCGTGCGTGCGTGCGTGCGTGCGTGCGTGCGTGCGTGCGTGCGTGCGTGCGTGCGTGCGTGCGTGCGAGAAAAGTAAGCGGCCATCTGAGTGAAGTGATAAACGCCTATGAAAGAAAAATCTGAATTGTTTATCAGATCTCAACTCTGCTGCCGTTCTCTGTCTGTCAATCTACATTCAATCTGAATCATCCACTGACTGACTGCATCTATAATGCACAACCCACGCTGGAGGAAAGGGGATTATATGCCTTTATTTTGTCTGGGGACTTTTTTTTTCTTATTGATATTTTCTTTTTTTCTCCTCCATGTTACCAACACACCCTTCGGCAAACACATATTCTTCTCACAGCTGTAATTGGCAAACAGTTTTTTTTCCCCCCTTCCTTTATTTTCCCTGAGATTTAATTAAGTGTACTGAACGCGTTTGGTGTTCTAAGCATTATGTTTTAACTATTGAAAAATAGCAGATCTACAAGCTCATAGCGCGCCACCGAGTGGCGCGCTATGAGCTTGTATCTCTGCTATTTTTGAAAAATCATGAAAACGTGTGCAACTGCAAACTTTGAATATTATGTTTTCAAAAACTAGAAATCTAGACAGGACACAATGGGTTAATTATGTGTAATTGTCTCTGTTTCTGGTTGTTGTGGTCCCATCCGTCAGTCAGTCAGTCACGACTCCTCCTGCGCGCCGACTCCAGTCGTCGACATACAAAAGGAATATTCTTTCTTTGATGCCGATGATGGGAGGGGAGGGGAGAGTAAAGCTCTCACTGTTATATAACACATTCTGTCCTAGATTCCAGTTTCTGATGCTAGATTCTAGTTTCTGACAGTGGATTCTAGTTTCTGACAGTGGATTCTAGTTTCTGATGCTAGATTCTAGTTTCTGACATTGGATTCTAATTTCTGACACTACATTGTAGTATCTGACGCTAGATTCTAGTTTCCGGCACTAGATTCTAGTTTATGACGCTAGATTATAGTTTCTGGCAATAGATTCTAGTTTCTCCTCAAGAATCTATGTTTCTGTGTCAGTGATGTCATGCCAAGCAAGGACCCCCAGAATTACTTGTGTTTGGCTGCGGACTCCCATCCCAAGTTGAAAATGTTTGCTCTGAATGAATATACCCATTAAAGATTTCCGCAGCATTTTTTTTTTCAAAAATAGAAGAACTACAAAAATAGCAGAACTACAAGCTCGTAGTGCGCCACTCGGTGGCGCGCTATGAGCTTGTAGATCTGCTATTTTTTTAATAGCTAAAGTGCTCAAAACACAAAAACAGGCGAGAATGGGATAAGGCAGTTTTTTCTAGAGCGCGTCTCTCTGCAGTGTAACATGCGATCAAGGCAGCTCAGCACTGATTCACATGCGTTTGATCACACAGGGCGTGTGTGTGTGTGTGTGTGTGTGTGTGTGTGTGTGTGTGTGTGTGTGTGTGTGTGTGTGTGTGTGTGTGTGTGTGTGTGTGTGTGTGTGTGTGTGTATGTGTGTGTGTGTGATGCAACGGCAGAGAAAGCAGCACATACTGTACATACATACATGCGGTAGCAGCAACGCTGCAGCGGTTGGAGTAGCACGCTGCCAAATGTCATGACAGTACAGGCCCTGACCTGGCAGTACAGGCCCTGACCTGGCAGTACAGGCCCTGACCTGGCAGTACAGGCCCTGACCTGGCAGTACAGGTCCTGACCTGGCAGTACAGGTCCTGACCTGGCAGTACAGGCCCTGACCTGGCAGTACAGGTCCTGACCTGGCAGTACAGGTCCTGACCTGGCAGTACAGGCCCTGACCTGACACTACAGGCCTGACCTGGCAGTACAGGCCCTGACCTGACACTACAGGCCCTGACCCGGCAGTACAGGCCCTGACCTGGCACTACAGGTCCTGACCTGACAGTACAGGCCCTGACCTGGCAGTACAGGTCCTGACCTGGCAGTACAGGCCCTGACCTGGCAGT
This sequence comes from Benthosema pterotum, assembly GCA_039105355.1. Taxonomy (NCBI): domain Eukaryota; kingdom Metazoa; phylum Chordata; class Actinopteri; order Myctophiformes; family Myctophidae; genus Benthosema; species Benthosema pterotum. Next base: position 4,459,497 of record CM076972.1, on the reverse strand, counting down.
ACAGGCCCCGACCTAGCAGTACAGGCCCTGACCTGGCAGTACAGGCCCCGACCTGGCAGTACAGGCCCCGACCTGGCAGTACAGGTCCTGACACTAAAGGCCACGACCTGGCAGTACAGGCCCTGACCTGGCAGTACAGGCCCTGACCTAGCAGTACAGGCCCCGACCTAGCAGTACAGGTCCTGACCTAGCAGTACAGGCCCTGACCTAGCAGTACAGGCCCTGACCTAGCAGTACAGGCCCTGAGCTGGCAGTACAGGCCCCGATCTGGCAGTACAGGCCCCGACCTGGCTGCATGGCAACTAGCTGCTGGCTAAATCTTAATTTCTTTGCAGGAAGGGCGAATCAATTTGCATTAGCGGCAGGTGTCGCGGCAAGTATGAATCTGTTGCGGACGATTTATACTTGATTCATACAGATTCATCCTAGGGCTGTTGAATGATTAAAAAAAATCAAATTAATCTCAGCTTCAAAATTAATTTAATCATGATTAATCACCGTTTGAACTATGTGCAAAAATATGCCTGTTTTCCTTTACAGGATTTGAACATGAAAAAAGAATCTGGGGGAAAAAAAAGATATGTTTATTTCTTGAATATTTATCAAAATAGGTATAGCTCGAGAGATCTACAAGCATTCTGTGGGTGCTGGTGGTGAGTTTTAATGCACCGCATGACACATCAGTACTATTTAAATACTTAACTTATAAATCCATTGTATTTTTGTGAAGTGAAACTACATAACTTTGCATTTCATAAGAATTATACAAGCAAAAAGTTCCATAATATTGTAAAGCGGCATAAAGGTGCCACTTTCAAGAGTTTGGATATAACTTTGCATATACGTTTTTTATTCCATATGGGCTATCTAAAACAAACTTTGAATACCATAAAGGTAGCTCTAATGAGCCATTTAACTAGAACCATCTGAGTCAACTAATTAACTCTAAACACCTGTGAAGCTACACCTCACAAAGGATTCCAGGATAAGCCTGGTTCAGTAAACACAGAAGCAGCATTGTGTTGCTGCATCTTCCTGCTGTCCAGATGGCCATCCCCGATACCCTCTACCAGGATGGTAAGACCCAAAAATACAATTTCTCAAAGAGTTGGCTGTGCCCAGAGAGCACTGCTTCAAAGCAGGGGCGGATGTAACATGTCCCATTTGTAGGGGTAAGAGAGAGAAAATGGTATGGGGTGCGGCCCATACCATTTTCAGTTACAGGACTTTTATTAGTCAAGTAAAGCATCAAAAATAACATCAGCTGTTGTTGAAGTTGCAACAGACACGCATCATGCATAAAGCTAAAGGTCTGACTCAGAGAGTTTTCTGTTTCCAATAATGAAATGCTGTTGGTTTAGTGGTGCCAAAATTGTAGTTAGTAGCGGTAGTAGTGTTTCAAATCATTTTAAATGTAAGCACTTTAATATGAAATATCTTGGGGTTGTTTTGCATGCCATCGTGTTTGGGGGGGGCAGACTGGGTATTTAGGGGGGCACTGCCCCCCATGCCCCTGCCTAGATCCGCCCCTGCTTCAAAGCACCTCACTTTGAAGTGTGTTTGGTAGAGGGAACTGTGCTGCACAACTAAGCACAAGAGATGGCCGTACACTTAAGAGGATTGTGAAGAAGAAGCCACTTCAGAATTTGGGGGAGCTTCAAAAGCAGTGAACCGAGGCTGTGGTTGGAACATAGCAGCCACCCTTTCCTCCTGCACACACAATGGACCTTATTCACACGGCGTCCATCTTGCCATGTACGCTAATGGCCAGGTGGAACACTCGTATAAACAAAACAGACCTCTCTGATTGTATCACACAACATCAAAGTGTACCAACACGTACTGCAGCTCTACCAAAAGCTGAAATTATTTTTTCCGCTTTTTAGACCATACCTGGGCATCATGCGGCCCGGGGGCCAAATGCGGCCCTTTGGTTGACTCTGACCGGCCCGGGGACCACCAGTGGTCTTTGAGAGATTTCCAAGTTAAATATGGAAAGTTGGTTAACCAGATGTAACTCTTTGAGAGCGTATAAATGAAACCAAATGGACCCTTGCGGGTCCATTTGGTTTCATTTCTACACTCTCAAGAGTTAAAATATTCATCATCTGAATTAGCCCAAAGTCTACTAGTACACATTCAATTAGAGATTGGAAGAGAATGGTCATTTTTGTTATCCTGTTTTGTTTCCCAAATCCAGCCTGGAATTGTGGACAAAAACAAAAGAAATCTTGAAGAAAGTTTTGGGATCTGTGGGGTTAGAATGTCATCAAATGGTGGTCCGTGGCTCAAATACTGAATAAGTATTGGGCCCTGGTGTCAAAATGGTTGGTCTTACTCTTACTTTTATCTTGAAATTAAATTAATATTATGCACACTTTAGTTCAGTCTTTAGTCTTGGCTCCTCCACAATATTTTTACGTATCTCATTTGGCCCGTTTTGAAAAATAATTGCCCACCCCTGTTCTAGACCCAAAGTAAAAGCAACACTGGGCCTTATAGGTAGGGAAGGATTATCCAACAGGCACGCTGGGCCCAAGTAGAATTCAAAAAGGAGTTGTCGCGAAGGCACCCACGGGGGAGTCCACATTGGTTCATGGGAGGAAACAGACATGCGCAGTACAGATCAGGAAGTCAAACCATCCAAGAGACCAATGGCATGCATGGTTTGCAAGCGTCAAACTTCCTGGAATGTTCTGCGCATGTCTGTTTCCTCCCATGAACCAATGTGGACTCCCCCGTGGGTGCCTTCGCGACAACTCCATTTTGAATTCTCCTTGGCTGGGCCCAGGCTCAGGGCCCCTGAGCTTCAGTGCCCACGTTATCGTTGGGAGGCTCAAGTTCATTGTTATTTACAATGGGTTTATTCATTTTGTGTCCAAATACACCCCAAAGTCTTAAACCATCATGATATGGTAAATTACTGTTTAAAGTTATCTTTGATATCTATTATTTTCAAGCAATCCCATGCTGTAAATTCTGCTGAAATGCCTGTGCGCCACGCCAGGAAGAAAAATGCTCTGGTGTTGGGGGAGCCCTTTGGCGCCCATAATTTCTTCATCCTTTTATGCTTCTAGGGTTAATGAAAATCCAATGCAGACATTGTTATGAGCTTCTGTCTGTCCTTGCAGGTGTGTCTTTTCAAGTGTTGTAGTTTGGAAGCCCTTGTTAAATATCACTCAGCAGCCCATGCGTGCCAACCTGTTTTGAATTTGCACAGTATAATGCAGGAGGCAGCAGGACATTGCTTTGCTCAAAGTGAGTGAAAGTGAGTCCAAACTACATGGTAGGATGGCCCCAGCCTGAATGGTGCCATGTCATTATTCCGACCTCCCATTGTTGCGATCTCCCATTGTTCTGAAACTACGAGACGCAAAACCCTACCCTTCTCCAACCGTAACCCTAAGCCTAAACCCCCGACCCTCAACCTAAGGGTCGGGGGTTTAGGCTCTTAGGGTTGTGGTTGGAGAAGGGTAGGGTTTTGCTACAAACATGCCTAAACCCTTCTCTAACATCCATAACAACTAACAACTCATCCTCACCCTAACCCATACATGGGCATTATGCGGCCCGGGGGCCAAATGTGGCCCTTTGGCTGACTCTGACCGGCCCGGGGACCACCAGTGGTCCTTGAGAGAGTTCCAAGTTAAATATGGAAAGTTGGTTAACCAGATGTAACTCTTTGAGAATGTATAAATGAAACCAAATGGACCCTTGCGGGTCCATTTGGTTTCATTTTTACACTCTCAAGAGTTAAAATATTCATCATCTGAATTAGCCCAAAGTCTACACATTCAATCAGAGAATGTAAGAGAATGGTCATTTTTGCTATCCTGTTTTGTTTCCCAAATCCAGCCTGGAATTGTGGACAAAAACAAAAGAAATCTTGAAGAAAGTTTTGGGATCTGTGAGGCTAAAATGTCATCAAATGGTGGTCCGTGGCTCAAATACTGAATAAATTGAGGGCCCTGGTGTCAAAATGGTTGGTCTTACGTTTACTTTTACCTTGACATTAAGTTAATATTATGCAGACTTTATTTCAGCCTTTGATCTTGGCCCTCCACAATATTTTATGTATCTCATTTGGCCCCTTGGGAAAAATAATTGCCCACCCCTGCCCTAACCGCAAGCACGGCGCAGCTAATAGTGGATTTCCAGCGCATGTTCGGACTAATGGGAGTTCTGATCTGTGGGACTTTGGTACTTAGATCAGTCCCCGCCTGAATCATGGTCAATATACCAGAGATCAATCCACTCCTGAAAAGAATCTCCAAATCCAAACTGTTGATTCGAGTGACAGAAGTATCACTTGAGTGGGACAAGTGGCCCTTCGTGGCCGTTTGTTTCGTTGTTGTTGTAATCATCAATATTAAAACAATAGACCAAGGGTTTTCAACAGGTGGTCCGGGGACCACCAGTGGTCCTTGAGAGGGTTCCAGGTGGTCCCCAGGCTAAATGATGGAAAGTTGGTTAACCAGATGTAACTCTAGAGAATGTAAAAATGAAACCAAATGGACCCTTGCGGGTCCATTTGGTTTCATTTTTACACTCTCAAGAGTTAAAATATTCATCATCTGAATTAGCACCACTTCATTAAGAAGATTACACTGTTTTGTTGGCAAAATACAGCCTGGAATTGTGGACAAAATCAAAATAATTCTTCAATTTTAGGTCTTTGGTGTGAAAATGTAATCAAATGGTGGTCCATGGCTCAAATGCTGAATAAATGGTGGTCCCTGGAGTCAAAAAGGTTGAAAACCCCTGCAATAGACGGTTTGAAATAGTTAGTTGATGTGTGATGAATCTAAAATATATTCCTTCTTATTATGCTAGGGGAAAATAAGGAACTTAATGGCAAGTTCCTTGTTTTACTATGTAAGCCAGGCAAAAAACGGGAATCGCGAGGAAACTGTTAACGTTCACCTATAATGGCATGGCCAAAACAGGGGCGCCAGGTTGAGAGCAGTTATAAAGAAACCCCCCCCACACACAAAGTAAAAACGACCAATTAGTGGCGAGTGAGTCTGAGCAGCCGGTCTGTTGTCAGTGCAGGTTGGATCTCCATCAGCCCCGTTCAGTGTTGCCAACTTGGCACATTTGCTGCTATATTGAGCTATTTTTCCAGACCCCCACTAGCGCCAAAATTAGTGAAAAACTCCGGGCGGAAAAATCTAGTGCTTTTTGGCTGCTGAGTTGGGCCGAAATTGATTGACAGGGTCCAGAGATAAAACCCTCGTTTTCACCATTTTTTCCTCCTATGATAGAGTCCTCCTTCCTTCCTAGAAAGGACCATGGGTAACCAAATGGACCCTTATAGATCTCTAACTCTTGAGAGCGTGAAATGAAACCAAATGGACCCGTAAGGGTCCATTTGGTTTCATTTCACGCTCTCAAATGATAAATTATATTTAATTAATTCTGAATTACCCCAATTTTCAAGAATCTACACATTTAGAAAATGCTATTTTGTCAGTTATTTCTCCTAAATCAGTCCGAGAGACTAAACTCAACATCAAACGGTGGTCCTCCTCCGTGGCTAAAAAGCCGGATATACAGTGGGCCCTGGTATGAAAATGGTTGAAAACCACTGCTCTAGCACATAGTGCCACTAGTGCATTTTGGATTTTGGCCGTTGGCAGCCCTGGCCTCGTTATGCAGGACCCATCAGGCCACAGATGGGACTGAATGACTTCATGTCAGCCTGCACCAAACGCTCACCTTTTGGTTGCACTTCCAGGGTCTGTAGTTTGAGGTAGTTTGACACGCATTATTAGACCACAGAGCTGCGCCGCCGCTATTCACGCCTGGCCAGAGGCAGCAGTGTGGTGACTCTGGCAATTTACAAAATGCTTCCGTCATACAGTTTGGAACACTTTGTTTTCTCCTTACTAGGGGAGTAACCATGTAGTAACTATCGAAATATTGTTTTTCATTTAAAAAACCAAATGGACCCTTGCGGGTCCATTTGGTTTCATTTTTACACTCTCAAGAGCAGTGTTGGGTATCGTTACTTTATAAACTAACGACGTTAGGTTATTGGACTACTGCCCCCTAAAACTAATCTCGTTAAGTTACAAGTTACTTTCTATAAAAAGTAACGTAATAGATTATTTTCCGTTATTTTCCGTTCCTGAACACAATTAAAATACTCCTTTTCTCTTTGTTTTTAATGTATGCACAATTTAGTTGCATTGTATTATGAGTCGCACACATGAACCACCATCACCACCACCACCGACAACAACTGTAGGCCTACTCAACAGTGACACCATGTCACCCATCACCCACTATGAACTAGGTTGCTACAAAGTAGGCTATGTCAGATTACAGTAGTCCTACAGACAATATTATGCCGTACGCGGTACAACCAGACAGAGAGCATGATGATGCCCTCTCCACGCTGCGCAATGACAACAACCTGCAGGCTTCTCTTCCCATCGTAACCCAGCCTATGAACTACACAGTAGTCTATATAAGACAAGGCACGGCGGCCAAACAATGAATTAAACATTACTCACCTAATAACGCAGCCAGAGTTTATAGCCGATTCCCAATCGAGAGTACGCGTGTTAATCCAAAAGTTAATCCAAAGTGTACCGCGTCATTGTTTACAAGACTTTTAGCAAGTCGCGCCTAGAGTAGCTGTGTCACTATGCAAGCAGCCAGCGGACTTCCTCTTCCTCTTCCTTTCAAAATAAAAGATTCATACTAGAGTATAACTAGACACTAGCTAGACAGTAGGTTTACTTTTATTTCTTAGGCGGCCGCGGACTTACAGGATGTGCAGACAGAAAATGTAAACTACGCACATCACTCGCAGAAGGATGAAGCCACAACGTGCAGTCGGCTTATTCTACCATAACAGAAGGAGGAATATAGACTACAACACCGGGGCAGTTTCAAGAAAATGAATTGCGACGAACGATAGTAACGAGTTACTTTTTTGGAAATGTAACTAAGTAACTAACTACTAAATTGCAAAAATAACTCGTTAGGTTACTCCGTTACTAATAAAAGTAATCTGATTAGGTAACGTCGTTATTGATAACGCCGTTATCCCCATCACTGCTCAAGAGTTAACATATTCATCATTTGAATTACCACCACTTAATTAAGAAGTTTACACTATTTTGTTGGCAAAATACAGCCTGGAATTGTGGACAAAACCAAAGGGGTTATAGGTTTAGTATAGGGAACGGTCGCCAAACTGCCGTGGCAGTTACTAAAACTGCCATGATGGACTTACACCTGCCACAATGCCTGTAGTGACACCTGTCACGCGTGAATGGATTTCGCTGTCTCTCTCTCTCTATGTGAGGCAGCTGCTTATTAGACATGTGGTGCAGCGTACAGGGCACCACCTCTATCCCCTGCAGGAAGACATAAAAGACAGGAGATTGTGTGAATTGAATTTTTCCATTCAGTCTGTGAGAAAGACGCCTTACACCGCTCAACCATGTGTCTCCAGTAGCAGCACCCTGGTGGCCTAGGTCTAGAGAGAGAGAGAGAGAGAGAGAGAGAGAGAGAGAGAGAGAGAGAGAGAGAGAGAGAGAGAGAGAGAGAGAGAGAGAGAGAGAGAGGAGAGAGAGAGAGAGAGAGAGAGAGAGAGAGAGGAGAGAGAGAGAGAGAGAGAGAGAGAGAGAGAGAGAGAGAGAGAGAGAGAGAGAGAGAGAGAGAGAGAGAGAGAGAGAGAGAGAGAGAGAGAGAGAGAGAGAGAGAGAGAGAGAGAGAGAGAAATCCCCCAGCGGCTTTAGATGGTCGCAACCTGGTTGTGACAGTCGCAACTACCTTACTAGTCGTAGTCCCGCTATAGCTGCTTTTGGTCATGATCACGTTGCAACTAGATGCAGCCTGGTCACCACTACTTGCTTATGATCGCGACTAATTTATACTGTATGTCAGGAGAGTCCAAAATCTAAACATAACCAGAAGCTGGGGAACAGTGCCGATAGTAACACTATATCTAACCCTAAGCCTAACATATCTAGACTGGATAATCCCAGACCGAATCAGCTGTTGGCAAAAAAAATGCTTGTAAGCAGATTGGTCTGGAAGAGCTTCCAGAAAATTGGGCTGGCCAATCAGGACAAGGTACGGTATTCAAATATGTTTGCATACTATGTCCTCATCGGCTACCTCTGGAGTAGGAAATGGGCGTGAATGGAGCTATTCCAGAACAATCTGCTGACAGACATTGTTTTGTTTTTTTTTTACCAACGAATCGAACATATTCGGTCTGGGTTTAGCCATGCAATAACATAGCCGCAAGTGCCGAGCAATGCATATTCACCGGGGACTGATTTAAGTACCGAAGTCCCATAGATCAGAACTCCCATTAGTCCAAACATGCGCTGGAAATCCATTATCAGCTGCAACATGCTTGTGGTTATGGTGAGGATGAGGGTTAGAGAACGGTTTAGCCATGTTTGTAGCAAAACCCTCCCCTTCTCCAACCGTAACCCTAATAGCCTAAATCCCCGACGCTCAACCAAGGTTGAGGGTCGGGGGTTTAGGCTTAGGGTTACGGTTACGGTTGGAGAAGGGTAGGGTTTTGCGTCTCGTAGTTTCGGAACAACGGGAGGTCGCAACAATGGGAGGTCGGAATAATGACATGGCACCTATTCACCAACTTGGTCATCACCGTGGAGCCCGTCCCTGCCCTCACGCGCCTCCGTTGTCCCAGGAACTGTCGACCAGAAAACCTGGTCAGGACTAATAAGCTAGTGGTCACTAGTGGATCTCGCTCTTCCTGGGTGTAGACCTACCGGGGGTTGGCATTTATTTGCAGTCCCAGCATTCACAACTAACCGAAAATTACATATTCAATGCAATGCATTTTTTCCGCTGGTTTTCCAAGCAGACACTTTCCTGTGTATATACTGAAGTGCAGAAGAGTGCAGCACTTAGTCAGCCTGCGTGCTTATTCACGGCACGCATCGAGGTTTTCCACTATTGTATGCATTATTGTTCGCTCAACGCACATTACGCCCCCCTACCCTCCAGTAAACGTTGTGGGATGCAACTTGGATGTGATCTGTTTGACAAAATGATGCAAATCCTCCACCACAAGCCTGTCTGTTCGCCGTGCTTTGGCATTTTACTGTCTCCACAGAGGGCCATTAAGAATGACATTACAAAGGTGAATCCTTTTTTTTCATACAATCTTGTTTGTGTGTATGGGTCCGTCCTAACGTGCGTGCGTGCGCAATTAACCGTGTGTGCGTGTGTATTTATAATAAATCGTCTCTCGATTTAATTGTGTTCTTCTGCAGAATTCGTAGCCTGGCTAAAATAGTCCAGTAGTAATACAGTTACACCCGGAACAAATTAGTAACAAGCTAAAATTTTCAGGAATTTTCAGGACATGTTCAGAATACGTACCTTTTTTATGGTGACCACAATATTAGTGTATTAGTTTATTAGTATATTAGTGCTAATATTAAGAAGGCCATATTGGGCGGCCATATTGGATTCCATGGAAAGTTCCAATACAAAAAATGTTTGTATTTATATAATTGATCCATCAAGTTTCGTAGAAATTTCTCTTAGTTTTAATTTTTGCCCTTTTCACCCCCCATTATATCTAATAGCCATTTTGTACGCCATCTTGATCAAGATTTCAAGGTCCAAGATTAAATATCTTTATTGTCATGTCAACAGGTGTTGATAGGATTTTGTCTCGGTTCATGCTCAACATGTACAGACAGCATACATACAAGAAGACAACAAGAAGACAGAACAGTGCAAAGACCAGCAGCATAGAAATTACAGGTTTCTTAAAGTGCTATATGCATTGCATGTTGTTACATACATGCATCATTACAACTGTAAACTAACGAGACAAGTTCAAGTGTCTAACAGCTACAGGGTAAGTGCTATCTCTGAAGCGAGATGTTGAGTAATTAATACTTCTGTACCTCCTGCCTGAGGGGAGGAGATTGAAGAGGTGGTGTGTGGGGCGAGAATTATCAGCTATTATTTTATTTGCTTTCCTAATTATTCTAGTGTTAAAGAGTGATAAGCTCAATTGAGCTACAGTTGAGCTATTCCAGACCAATCTGCTGACAGGCATTTGTTTTGTCAACAGCTGATTCAGGCTGGCTTTAGCCAGGCTACAGAATCTGGGGATTTGTTTTGAGTGGTGTGACATACTACCAAGGCCTGGCTTTGTCACTATATATGCCACCTACCCCAGGGGTGCAAAAAAGGTAGATCTGTGATCTATCAGTAGATCACAAAGGCTGTGCAGGTAGAACACATGACATTCCCCTCGAAATTATACAATTCCACATGAATTAAGCTGACTTATCCATTGATTGACATAAAAATGACCTGTCGGTGGTTCAGAAATTCACTTGTACAGCAAAACGTTGAATAGGTCCCATTAGAGCATACCTGGGCATTATGCGGCCCGGGGGCCAAATGCGGCCCTTTGGCTGACTCTGACTGGCCCGGGGACCACCAGTGGTCCTTGAGAGAGTTCCAAGTTAAATATGGAAAGTTGGTTAACCAGATGTAACTCTTTGAGAGCGTATAAATGAAACCAAATGGACCCTTGCGGGTCCATTTGGTTTCATTTTTACACTCTCAAGAGTTAAAATATTCATCATCTGAATTAGCCCAGAGTCTACACATTCAATCAGAGAGTGTAAGAGAATGGTCATTTTTGTTATCCTGTTTTTGGAATTGTGGACAAAAACAAAAGAAATCTTGAAGAAAGTTTTGGGTCTGTGGGGCTAAATGTCATCAAATGGTGGTCCGTGGCTCAAATACTGAATAAATAGTGGGCCCTGGTGTCAAAATGGTTGGTCTTACTCTTTAGTTCAGCCTTTAGTCTTGGCCCTCCACAATATTTTATGTATCTCATTTGGCCCCTTGGGAAAAATAATTGCCCACCACTGCATTAGAGTGTGGTGAGAGTGAGTCATATCATTAAATGGCTGGGTTGAATACCTCTGAATTTCTTTCTGATTGTGATTGGTCAATAGCCAAGTACTGTATATTATATTGTGCTGTATGACAGGTGAGCTAAGAACAGCCCTGCAATCCAAAGACTCAGAACACTTGAAAACGAATGCCGGCTGAGTAATTTTGTGCTGCTTTCAACATTTCAGCCCTTAAAGGAGAATTCCACACCAAAACACATAAAATACCCACATTAGAATAAAGACATCCTGCAAACTGCATTGGAGGGAGGGGGACAGCAGGGGTGAAATGTAGAAAAGGGGGCAAAAATCAAGGACATTATGTATCATGTCACAGGAATCAAGGTAGATGGATGCTCAATGTGTTTTGGTGTGGAATTCTCTTTTAAAAAATAGCAGAGGTACAAGCTCATAGCGCGCCACTCGGTGGCGCGCTATGAGCTTGTAGATCTGCTATTTTTCAATAGTTAAAACATAACGCTTAGAACACCAAAACGTGTTCAGTACACTAAGGGTTAAGCGATCGTTGTGTGGTTGTTGACTGTCAGTGATCAAATCCCTCAAAGTACTTCGATTGGCCAAGGCCATGGTCTAACGATGGGGCGCCATGCATGGGCCAAATGGGTCAGAAATGAGCACTTTGATTAGAATTTATAGAGTTTGAGAGAGAGAGATCAGGAGTCATTATGAGCTAGGCTAGACTTTGGATGCCAAAGCAAAACTAAACGATATCATACAGTAGTTTCTGGAGCTCTGTTTTTGATGAATTAATCTGTCTTTTTTAAATTAATCTATTTTCTTGATGCACTGCGGGAGTCTTTATATGTGCAGAAATCTCTGTTTAAGCAATTTATAGTGCTAAAGGGGTAGTTCAGATTTTTGGAACTTAAGTTGAATTAAATACTTGCCATTAACATAGTGATGTCAACTGGATTGATTGCCAGAGTCGCATTCCTAAGACCGTAGGAATGCAACTCATTTACAGCAGCGGTCGTCTGCCGTCTGTCGCAAGTTGATTTCGCCCTTCCTGCAGTTATCTCGCATTTGCATGTCGATTTTTAGTGTGGTATATTGTCCAACATTGCACTTTATTATACTACATATAACTAAAGACTGACCACAGAGATAGAAGGTTGAGATGGCAGGCAAGCAGCTCAGATGTTCTTCAGAGATGGTTTATTAACCCTAGAACACTAAACATGGGTAAATTGTATCCGGGCGATTGTGTTTTTGCAATTTTCATAATGCTGCTGATGTCTGAGGTGGGCGGGTCTTTCAGTAGCTTCATGATGCTCAGTGACATCATAATGTAGCTGATCTCCGATTTTGTACAGTACAGCACAGCATAGACTCCAACGGAGACTACAGGTCTACACCAAACACGACTGACCACCATAGTGACAAAGTTCATGCATCCTGATTAGTGTTATGCAGGTTTTACAGTAGCCTATGAATACAGGGTGTAACCACAACCTGCATCACGTGCAAAACGTGGATTACATTCGATGAGAGAGTACTTTCGTCATACAGTCTGTCTCCTGTCAATCAACACAGTGCTTTGAACCACTGCTCCTGTTACATCTCAATCTTAGTGTGACCCAATTCATCACGTCTCCATGACAAAGGGCACAGCATCACCAGGTGGTCCAGACTGAGAGCTCTCAGACCCAACAGCCACAGGTGACCAGAGTTTACGTATGTAAAGAGCACATGGCATGGCACTTCAAAGTGGATATGGATCATATGAGTTGGTTCCACCATGATAGGCTCTAGTTGTAGTCTGTCTTGTAGTACTGTATAGACATTTATTCAGTTTTTCTCCCTCTGTTGAAAGGCGGATATAACATTTCCCAATTGGGGGGGGGGGGGGGGGGGGTGGCATGGGGGCGGCTTCATCACCTGTGACGCTTTGCGCCACGGGCGATGAAGCCGCACCCATACCATTTTCTGTTACAGGACTTTTATTAGGCAATTAAGCATCAATAATAACATCAGTTGTTGTTGAAGTTGCAACAGACACACAGCATGCATAAAGCTAAAGGTCTGACTCAGAGATTTTTCTGTTTTCAATGATGAAATGCTGTTGGTTTAGTGGTGACACAGCTGTAGTTAGTTAGTAACAGTAGTTAGTTAGTAACAGTAGGAGTGTTTCAATTAATTTTAAATATAAGAACTTTAATTTGAAATATCTTGGGTTGTTTTGCATGCCATCATGTTTGGTGGGGCAGTCTGGGCATTTAGGGGGGCATTGCCCCCCCTCCCCATGCCCATGCCTAGATCCGACTCTGCTGGAGTCTGCACGATGCCGACAGAATTTCAAATCAATCTGGTCACATACTGTATACTGATAACAAACACACAGTATACAGTAAGTAGCCCAATGGGCTACTTAGCTTTATGCATGCTGCGTGTCTGTAGCAACTTCAACAACAACTGATGTTATTATTGATGCTTATACTTGAGTAATAAGTCCTGTAACTGAAAATGGTATGGGTGCAGCTTCATCGCCCGTGGCGCGAAGCGTCACGGGCGATGAAGCCGCCCCCATACCATTTTCTCTTGCCCCTCCAACATGCTCTCTTGCCCCCCCAAATGGGACGTGTTATATCCGCCCCTGCTCCTCGACATCTATGAGCACAGTGTGCAGAAACCACAACAATAACAACAACAACAACATCTGACATCTGACGGCATTCAGAACGCCATGCAGACAACATAATGCATGTAAATCCCATGGCGCTACGATGGCGGCTCATTATCCAGATAGCATGTAACCCCGCAAATGTCGCCTTTCTTCCGAACACGGCGGTTATACACCCCATTCTTTTTCTTCTTCTGGCGTTCAGACCTCCGTCATGCGTGATTCAAAACACTGTTTCAGGACTGCGTTTGTGTCGTTTCAATTTAAATGTAAATCAACGGCACTATTCATGAGCTGAGCCTCCATTTGAAGAAGTTCGGAACGCGCTCGTAGTCAGAATGACGTTTATGATATTGTGCGAGGCTAATTGAAACCATGAATCAAAGGGTCGGGGCTGAATGGCGGCTCTGTTCCGTACGATCATATAAACTATCACTATAGGAAGCCAAAGATTCGGCGCAAAAGTCACTGACACTGCCAGTAATTACCTCATTATCATTCAAATTGTTGGTAGTATGACTGTGGTGCTAGCTGAAAGGTAAAAGCCCATTAGTTTGCAGGAAGTACTGTATGTAGTATACACACTTAATATACAAAAAAGGGTATAGACAGCCCTTGATAAAGGGTGAAAACTACAGCCGCCCATAGCACCTCAACTATTCCAAAGAACTAGAATGAAAAGAAAGATCAGAAACGAGAAAAAGGCCCCCAGCAGGGCAGTCTGTGGCCTCCGGGTGGCGCTATAGGCCAATCTGACCCCTGAATCTGACCCCCCCCCAAAAAAAATAAATAAATAAATAAACAAACAAATAAATTATATATATATATATATATATATATATATATATATATATATATATATATATATATCAGGGTTTCCCCCAGCGCTTTATTATCAGGGCGGCCGCCCTGAGTGAAGCCCGGCCCCGCCTTGGCTACGTTCCCCCCCCCAAAAAAAAGTAAAAATGTGTCGTTCATACAATGTGCATGTAAGTTATCTGCACTAAGGCTTCAAACCGAAAGTGCGATTTGAAACCATGTCATTAGCAAATCTCAACGCCGCGATCATTCAGTATTATTCAGTAGTATCAGTATCAACCGGAGCGAGTCTGATCCAGTGTTGACACTGTCACACTTCTGTGCTGCGCGCTGCCCAATCAGTGCGTATGCAGTGCTTCTGTGCACGCACACGGAGCACACGGAGTTGTTTAGCTCCCGAAGCAGTAGCTGGTGGCTGTCTGGTCAACGCATACCGTCTGTGTCCCGCCCCGACTCCCGCGGACCCCCGTCATGTCAGCCTAACCAAACGACATCCACGCTGAAATTATTGCGTTTCAACTGGTGTGCAGCTTCAGCTAAACGTAGTCACCCTCTCCCTGTCTGTTGAATAATTAGCACATAGGCTAGCTTGTAGCTCGTGTGTGCTGCTTCTGAGTGTGTGTGTGGTGTCCGCGTGTGTGCGTGCGTGCGTGCGTGCGTGTGTGTGTGTGTGTGTCTTGAAGCGTATTTTGCGAGTATTTTGAGGGTGACCAGATATCCCCGTTTCTGTGGGACAGTCACAGGGTGACCAGATGTCCTTCTTTGCGTGGGACAGTGTCTCATTTCAAAGACCCTGTCCCACATTGTGACTGACAGACTACAGTGGTCAATTGTCCTAAAAGTCCCCCTTCTGTTTTCTGTTGTAAAGTTTTCTCACTGTCTCTGTTAATGCTAGATGTGTTTTAAGCCTGTTGAAATAACAGGTGAAATACATACTAACATGAATAAATAACAAATTCATGGCTAGGGACTACTTATGGACAAATGATGCATGAGGCATTTTTAATGCCAACTGTAATGTGTTGCTACCCTGCAATTAAATGTCCCTCTCAAGTAATACCTCTGTCCCTCAAATGAACAGTTTTGGTCCACTTAAGTCTGATTGATCAATCTATTGTGAAAGAAAAATATCTACCAGTCTGCCTGTTCTGATAAGAAATGAAATATGGCCTAATAATGACATAACTGCAGTAAATGGCCATTGAATATGTGATGACCGCGAAAATGCAGTCATTCCCTTATTGACTATAAGGGAATTTATAGTCATTTTTACTGTGGCACTCTGAGTGTCAAGGACAAAATCATGGCACTTCATGTCAAAAAGGTTGCCTACCCCTGGCCTACGGTATTGTAATTACATCACGTGCACGCGCACATGCACGGACGTGCACGCGCACGAGCACAGACTCGAAGCCTCACCACCTTGACTAAACAATTTTCTGGGGGAAACACTGTATATATATATATATATATATATATATATATATATATATATATATATATATATATATATATGTTAAGGCTGTCAGCATTAACTAGTTAATCGCGAGTTAACTCAGCTGTGAGTTAACTCGATTAAATTTTAGTGCGAGATTAACTCACAGTAAAACCAAAGGCCAAGTGGGTCTATTTGGTTAAATTTCACCAAATGCAGGTGAATGATTGTTAAATATCTGTATCAGTTAAGTTACTTTAAAAGAAGTCTACACAATTAAAGAATGTAGAAAACTTGTGTTGTGAAAACGTGTGTGTGTGTGTGTGTGTGTGTGTGTGTGTGTGTGTGTGTGTGTGTGTGTGTGTGTGTGTGTGTGTGTGTGTGTGTGTGTGTGTGTGTGTGTGTGTGTGTGTGTGTGTGTGTGTGTGTGTGTGTGTGTGTGTTTTGCAAAAATCTACTGTACCTGATGGTGGCACTATAACAGACGGGTGTGAAAAAGGTCCAGTTATATTTGATCACCTCGTACAGTACTATTAAACCTTTTTGATACCAGGGCCCACTATTTATTCAGGATTTGTGCCACTGACCACCTTTTGAGGACATTTTAGCCACCACGGACCCCAAAACTAAAGATTTATTTTGCTTTTGTTCACAATTCCAGGCTGGATTTGGGGAAACAAAACAGTCAAACATACAGATCATAATGACCGATAATTCTCTAGTTGTGTAGACTTGGGCTAATTCGCATGATGAATATTTTAACTCTTGAGAGTGTCAAAATGAAACCAAATGGACCCGCAAGGGTCCATCATTTAGCCTGGGGACAACCTGGAATCCTCTCAGGGACCGCCAGTGGTCCCTGCACCACTTGTTGAAAACCTGGCCTAGTTCATAGGAAAGAGATTTGACATAATTTTCAGCTGCATTCATGATTTGATTCTTTTTATTCAAAACGAGCCAATCCTGCAAACTTTGAAAGCCAATTATAGACAATTAGGGTGAAGTAAGTATGAAATATGGCACTGATCTGTCTTGAGTTTCTGTGTAATGATTTGTTGGACTTGGACAGAATCTGGATGAGTTCCCAGTGGAGGAAAAAAATGCTTCTCAGTTTAAGCTCAGAAGCGTCTCTTGAGCAACCACGTTTATTTCTCATTTTAAGGTATTTAAAAGGTATAAAAACGTTAAAAGCTGCCTCATGGTGGTACTATAACAGGCCGTTCTATAGCAAATGTGGGACAGAGAACTTTGTAGTTGGCACCTAGTGTGTGTGTGTGTGTGTGTGTGTGTGTGTGTGTGTGTGTGTGTGTGTGTGTGTGTGTGTGTGTGTGTGTGTGTGTGTGTGTGTGTGTGTGTGTGTGTGTGTGTGTGTGTGTGCAAAGTTTGGAATCGAACCAACAATGTGGGAGATTAGCTGTACACCAGGGGTTTTCAACAGGTGGTCCCAGGCTAAATGATGGAAATTTGGTGGAAATTTGGTTAACCAGATGTTACTCTTTGAGGGTGTTAAAATAAAAATATTCATCATTATCCCCTAAGTCTACACAACTAGAGAATGTAGAAGATGAATGGTCATTTTGGTCTGTTTGGACAAAAGCAAAGAAAAATCTAGCTTTGGGATCTGTGGGGCTAAAATGTCATCAAATGGTGGTCCGTGGCTTAAATTCTGAATAAATAGTGGGCCCTGGTATGAAAAAGGTTGAAAACCACTGCTGTACATGGCCGAACGGAGGGACGGACGGACGAAGTTACGGATGGACACGCGCGCACACACACACACACACACACACACACACACACGCACACACACACACATAGACGTCATCAAGCAGAAATACAGAACGTATTGGTGAGCAGAGTGTGTTTGTCGTGAACGACAGTCCTCTGAGCGCATTCAGGGACAGCGTTGCAAAGTAATTCCTTTGGAAGTGATGACACAGAGAAATGAGATGACAAAACTGGAACTGGAGCACCAAAATAACAAGAAGGGGGTGGGGGGGGTGGCAGAGGCGGATCTAGGCATGAGCATGGGGTAGCAAGGCCCCCCCACTAAAAGCATGACGTCATGGAAAACAACCCAAGATATTTCAGTGCTTATATTTAAAAGTATTTGAAACACTACTATACTGCTACTAACTAACGACAATCGTCTCACCACTAAACGTCTCACCACTAAACACCACTAAAACTCTCCGAGTCAAACCTTTAGCTTTAGGCATGCTGCGTGTCTGTTGCAACTTCAACAACAACTGATGTTGTTATTGATGGGGTCAGGACTTTACCTGACTAATAAAGGTCCTGTAATTGAAAATGATATGCGTGCGGCTCCATCGCCCGTGGCGCAAAGCGACGCGGGCGATGAAGCCGCCCCCATAACCCCCCCCCCCCCCCCCAATTGGAAAATGTTACATCCGCCCCTGGGGGGAAGGAAGCTGAAGAATGCGTATTCTCTCCCAATTGAGTGAAACTTTGATTATGTTCTTGTAGAAGTGCGGAGATGACCCCTGTCACTGAACACGCACTCTCTATAGCAGAATAGAGTGATTTAACCTTTTAACAATCTTTTCTCTTTTTTCTTTCTCGCAGCCATAATAAGCTCTCTAGTCCGTAGCTAATGTGTCCAAAATTACAATCCACCTCCAACCCCAACGTTTGCTCCGTTGGTTTTGTAATATATCTTCTTGCACTTTAAAAGGCTGTCTTGTAATATAGCGCTGAGCAGGGAGGAATAATATAGGCTGTAGCAGATATAGAACAGTATGATATTCACACACTGCATCGCAAAAACCAAACATTTTCCAATCTATTGTGAGTTATCTGAGTGAACCGCAACAGACGGAGGAACAGGCTGGTGGACTAATCATCAACAAATGGAATCCTGATTACTTCATTAAAAAAAAAGGCTGGCATTTCACTTAGGAAATCAATCTGCTGGCATTAACTCTGGGTTACATGAAAGGACAGGCAGGGTTGCTAGTTGAATGTGGAAAAATGTGCTTTAAAGATGCTTTGCCATGTTTGTTTTTTCCCACCGTGAAAACATATCTGTCCCATCCAGCATGTGCCAGATTCTGGTTCTCCCAGTACCAACATAGTAGTAGTGGATCAACAGATTCCTGCACATATGTCAAACTCAAGGCCTGGGTGCAAATCAGGCCTGTGAATGAATTATCTTTGACCTGCGGTCTTATATTTAAATACTGTTAGAGCTGGCCCTCTGGTATTTACAGTATGATGAGAAATTAATACACTCATTGTTTACTTTCGCAACTCAATTGATTTACTTGGCATGAAATATGTTGAGCATCACTGACACAGGAATATAGATTTTTCAGAATAACTAGACTCTAGCATCAGGAACTAGAATATTGCGTCAGAAACTAGAATTTAGTGTAAGAAACTAGAATCTAATGTCAGAAACTAGAATCTAACACTGGAAAGTAGAACCTAGTGTCAGAGACTAGAATATATTGCCAGAAACTAGAATATATTGTCAGAAACTAGATTCGTATGGCAGAAACTACTTTAGAGTGTAAGGACAAATGGGTTAAAAAGAAAGAAAGAATATACATACTTAGGGCCATGTTTGAATGTCCCTGCCTCCTGTCCAAAAACAGCTAGAATTCATAAAACTAAAGAAAATAGCATTTTTTTAATTAAAAAATGAGCACTAATCTTTTAAATGCTCTACTGTAACCTAAAACACGAACCTTGCTGAAAAACAAAACAAAAATCAAAGCTGTCCTTTACCAACGAAAGATTTACTGGTGAATGTACGTTGTGTAATGCAACTGACTTCTTTCACAGTACAATTTACAATTTAGACATTTTGCAGACGCTCTTAATCCAGAGCAACTCACAATAGTCAGAAAGCTACACTGCATGCCTTGTGTTTGTACTTGTTCAGAATGTGCCCCTGAAAGTGTGTTATACGCCCCTTATAGGTTACAATGACAAACCTCAATATGAGGACCAAAAAAACACCTCATCATACTGTACTCGGGGTGGATGTAACATTTCCCAATGGGGGGGATATGGGGGCGGCTTCATCGCCCGTGGTGCGAAGCGCAACCATACCAATTTCAGTTACAGCACTTTGATTCGGCAAGTAAAGCATCAATAATAACATCAGTTGTTGTTGAAGTTGCAACAGACACGCAGCATGCATAAAGCTAAAGGTCTGACTCAGAGAGTTTTCTGTTTTCAATGATGAAATGCTGTTGGTTTAGTAGTGCCACAACTGTAGTTAGTTAGTAGCAGTAGTAGTGTTTCAAATCATTTTAAATACATGCACTTTAATTTGAAATATCTTGGGTTGTTTTGCATGCCATCGTGTTTGGTGGGGCAGTCTGGGCATTTCATTGCCCCCCCATGCCCATGCCTAGATCCGCCCCTGACTGTACTGTACATCTCAGATGTAGTTTTGCATGTGCTCTCTGAATAAAGTTTGTTGTTCCAGAGAGGTCGTCTTGGGAGTAACAGCACAGCGGTGTATATACTGTATATACTACTATATAGTGTTGAAGTTGTGAGCTTTTACTTGGCACTGAAGCAGTGAGTGAATGTTGTTGTTGTTGTTGTTCTATGCAGGGGAAGTAGAGGTAAAAAATAAATAAATAAAGAAATAATGTAAGGGGAAAAAAACAACTTTCAGTTTCCTATATTATGTGAAATATGAGGCATGTAAACAATCCACCGTGAAGGAAGATACAGAGTCACTGATGTCATTGCTGCTGCTTATGCCAAGAAAGTTTCTGTCTGTCTGTCTGTCTGTCTGTCTGTCTGTCTGTCCGTCCGTCCGTCCGTCCGTCCGTCTGTCCGTCCGTCCGTCCGTCCGTCCGTCAACAACACTATCTATCTATATGCCAGTGATTTTCAACCTTTTTGACACCAGGGACCACCATTTATTCAGTATTTGAGCCACAGACCACCATTTGATTACATTTTCACACCAAAGACCTAAAATTTAAGAATTCTTTTGATTTTGTCCACAATTCCTGGCTGTATTTTGCCAACAAAACACAGTGTAAACTTCTTAATTAAGTGGTGCTAATTCAGATGATGAATATTTTAACTCTTGAGAGTGTGAAAATGAAACCAAATGGACCCGCAAGGGTCCATTTGGTTTCATTTTTACATTCTCAAGAGTTACATCTGGTTAACAAACTTTCCATCATTTAGCCTGGGGACCACCTGGAACCTTCTCAAGGATCACTGGTGGTCCCCGGACCACCTGTTGAAAACCCCTGCTATATTCATAAATCTCACTCTTACATATTAATGGCATAGTAAAATATTGAAAATGAGTGTAATTAAGACAATTGCATTTGCATGCACCTGCGCAACACATGCAGACACGCTATTTAAAACAAGTATAGCATATTGAGAAAGATTGTTTACAATGCCTAAATGTATCCATAAAAGTAGATGACAAGACAAAAAACATAGGCCTACTTTTGCCCCAAAAATATCTTAAATGTGAGAAGTGGGGGGACGCCGCCCCCCGCGCCCCCCCTCCACTACACCCCTGGCTGTAGCGACAGTTGGAGAGACAGAGAGAGAGTGGCGGAAGTTTCCGAACGAAGAGGTCAGAATCAGTTTGCTTCAAAAGGCGGACAGCGTCACACACCGGCAGCGACATGCCCCCCCACCCCCTCTCGGCAATTTCCTGACACTGGATTAGAGATGTGTCCCACGACGGTGAATTGACGACAACGAGAGCAGGGAATAAACCCCATCAGTTCTTCAAGTATGTGTACTGCAAAATCACATGTACTTATTTTTGTTTTGACTTCCGAGGCATGTATTCGTTCTCCTTCCCTATAAACCCCTCAATCCAACAAAACATTTTCATCATCTGTGCTTTGTTCCGCTGCCGTCTAAAGTGGAACTGGAGTGCTCATGTCATTACCATTCCTGTTGTAATTCTTCAGCGCTCCCTTAAATGATTCATCATGGAAGGCTTCCTGTTTTTTTTTTCTTTTATAGGTCAACATAAAAGCCCTGACAGCTTTTTCCTGTCAAGGTAGATGATGGTTGTCTGACCGGAGGAGGAGGAGGAGGAGACAGACACCCGCAGTAGCACCACCAGCCAGCCCTTTGTTCCACATAGCGCCTACAAAGCAGCGCCCAGGTGTCACGACTTGTACATCAGCAGAAAAACGAAAGTCCTTTCAAACTAAATGGTTGGAGGTTGGAATAAAGGCATCCAGACAGCCCTAAGAGGTGGAAGGATGGTTGGAGGGGGAGAAACAAACAAAAGAAAAACCTCGATTCTAAGCCGCGTGCTGCAGGAATAACCTCTTAACCCTTTCAGGTCTTGGATTGTGTACAGCAAGGGGTTTTCAACAGGTCGTCCGGGGACCACCAGTGGTCCCTGAGAGGATTCCAGGTGGTCCCCTGCTAAATGATGGGCAGTTGTTAACCAATACACTTAGAACCCTTATAGGTCTGTAACTCTTGAGAGCGTTAAAATGAAACCAAATGGACCCTCACGGGTCCATTTGGTTTCATTTTACGCTCTCAAGAGTTAAATTATATTGAACGTCTGAATTACTTCATTTTCAAGAATGTACACATTTAGAAAATGTAGAAGAATTGTTATTTTGACTAACATGCTGCCAGTTTATCTCTCCTAAATTGTGGACAAAAACTTACTTTTGGGTCAGAGAGATTAAACTCAACATCAAAGGTGGTCCTCCGTGGCTAAAATGCTGAATAAATGGTGGGCCCTGGTATGAAGAAGGTTGAAAACCACTGCTGTACAGTATGTACAGTATTCAAAAAAAATATTATATTTTTATTCAGCCACATAGATATTGAATATTGAAGTTTTTCAGAAAACTTAGGTTAGGCCTAAATGGTTTAATGGAGCGAAACACGGCAGGGTTGTTGTGTTTTGTTCTGCTCTCAGTGAACAGCCTGGTTTTAAAAAAAAGTGAATTCCCTTTCATTTCAGCTTGTCATGTTGACACTGACACGGCTGCTGGTTCCTCATGGCACTGCTTTTTTTCCCTCCGCCATTCTTTCTTTCTTTCCTTTATTTTTCTCTTTTTCTTTCTTTTTTTTTTTTCTTTTTGGAAGCCAGCATTGTGAAATTGCCCTCTTCCTCCTCCAGGGATCCAATCATTCAGTCACCCCTTACAGGTTGAAGCTTTCTCCACCAAGGGGTTTCAAATAGTTGGTCCGGGGATTCCAGGTGTAACTCTGAGAGTGTAAACATGAACATGTTTCATGTTTGGCTTATGAGGGTTGAAATACTGTGGAAGCTTCTGATTTGACGAGGGAAAAAAGGCAACAGTTTACCTTTGTTAGAACAACATAGAATCAGAAACAACAGTGCTATGCAACAGGTTGACATCAGGGAAATTCCAGTCCAGCAGGCACTATCCAGACTCAGTTGCCGGTAATATTCATAAGTTGAACGTTGCAACGGCAAATGAGGCTGGTTTCAGGCTTAATATTGATCTATCAGATAGGTTACACCAATGAAAGTTGCACCAATGGAAGACAGGTACTCTGAACCTAGAGTACTATAAATAGGCAGAGAACGCTCTGCAGTTCCAAACATAGGCCTACATAGTTAACCACTGCATCACGATACAGCCTATTTTCTTATAATATGCATATAGCCAGTTATATAACAAATCATTGTTCACTAGAGGGACAAGAGGTCTGTTAATGAGTTAGAATGTCCTAAAACGCCATAATATCGCCAATTTAACCGTGAACGTGTGATCTGCTGTCAATACGGCCAGAGTGGTTTGTTTGGAATGAACCAGAATCCCTCCTTACTGGGCAGTCAGGTGTACTCTCCCTAATTATAGTCTACTACTCTCCCTAATTATAGTCCTCTATATCTGAACCAAGTCCCCACAAGTCTGTATGACAAAACTTGAGTTTATAGGAATTATCAACCGCCGACCAATCAGAATAGGGGGCGGGGCTTGGTAACACCAATAAAGGACGAGCACTTCTGAAGTCTGTATGACAATCAGTCAAACATAGAACACTTAGATCTTGTGATCTGCTATTTCCACTTCATGTTTGAGTTGAAGTTTTACGCTTCAACACGGTCACTCCATGCCATGGACCCTCTTCAAAATCTGTTCACGCATGCTGTACAGGCGCGCGCACACACACACACACCACACACACACACACACACACACACACACACACACACACACACACACACACACACACACGTGACACATGCAATGCAGGGCAAGACGCATAGACACGGCAGACAAATATTATGGTTGTGTGTGTTAGATCAATCAGGCCAAACCTTTCATGCGCTCCGATCGGCGCACATGGGCGGCATGAATACAAATGTGGAGCGGGTTTAAAGAGGAAGCGCTCGATGCGCTGACCTCAGATGTCATTATCTGTGCCCCGTGGTCAATGGGACGTGGCCCGCAGCCGTCAGCGGGAAGTACATCCATAATTAATGGCGGGGACACTATGGACGCTATGCGGCAGCACAGCCAGACCATCAGAGGGGCTTTTCTTTTCTTTTCCTTTTCAGAGAGCCCCCTTAACCCCATATGTACTGAACGCGTTTTGGTGTTTTAGCTATTCAAAAATAGCAGATCAACAAGCTCATATCGCGCCACCGAGTGGCGCGATATGAGCTTGTTGTTCTGCTATTTTTGAAAAAAAAAAAATGTGGAAATGTGGTGCAAATCTCTGAATGCAATATTTGGGAAGCAAACATTTTTAACTCAAATTTTTGCTTCTGGGGGGATCCCTAGAACAACATGTTTTTAGATGAGGTTCTGCAGCTAAATAATAGATATTTCTGGGGGTCCTTCCTATGAAATATGTTAAGCATCACTGACACAGAAAGAGATTTTTTTTAGTGTCATGGACTAGAATCTAGTGCCGGAAACTAGAATCTAGTGTAAGAAACTGGAATCTAATTTCAGAAACTACAATCTACTGAGAGGAACTAGAATCTACCATGGGGGACTAGAATCTAGCATAAGGAACTAGAATCTAGCGTCGGAAACTAGAATCTAGCGCTGTGAACTAGAATCTAGCATCAGAAACTAGAATCCGATCAGGGTTAATGAAGGGTTAATGAAGACACTGAGTGGAGTTGTCCGTGTACACCCGCCCTCCCAACGTGTACACCCGCCCTCCCAATGTGCTGCTCGCTCCGTTATGACTATGAATGTCCCTCAATTTGATTTAATTCCTCAGGCCCTATCTGAGGCAGTGAGTGAGTGCGAGGTGCCAGCGGGTATAGCCTGCAGCGATCCCCCGTTCCCCCTGCCCACATCATCTGCACATCAACACCCGTCTAATACATTGGTCGGTGGTGGAAGGTTTCATTTTGTCCCCCCTGTGCGCTGAAAATGATATTTCACTTTCAGGGGAAAAAAAGGTAATTTTCAGAGCCTTATAGTGGGAGAGTTATAGGATATTCCTGTTCTCTCCAGCGATCGCGCTGCTCTGCGAGACTGTCTCTGCGAGACTGTCTCTGCGAGACTGCAGCTGATTCCTATTGGGGGTAGGAGATAATTAATCTAGCTTTAATGACTTTAAAACCCTTGTTCTTTAATAATAGCACAACATAAACATTACAGAGACAGTATTCGTGACTGAACGATACTTTAAAACAGTTTGCATCAGTATAACTGAAATAGTTTTTATTTGCACCGTTCTTGTTGAAAACAATGTATTCCCAACTGCAGCTAAGACTCAGAGAGGCTCTGTATAGTCACACGACGAATGAGGTTGGTGTTTGGTGGTTAGTGCTGTCGCCTCACAGCTAAAAGGTCCTGGGTTCGATTCCCATTAGGGATGCTGTGGCTGCTGTGGGTGCATCTCCTCCTCCATGTCATCAGTGCCCGAAAGGGCCTTTCTGTGTGGAGTTTGCATCTTCTCCCCATGTCCCCTATATAGCCCAGGAAATTAGTGATACAATCGTTCACTTTGTGATACAAGCACCAAATTTGGTATGATTAATGCCTAGGACCTACTTTCTCAGGAAAGCCCGTTAGCCACGCAAAATTCCAAGATGGCGGCCCTCAAAATCCAAGATGTCTGCCCAGAAATGTGGTTTTTTCCTTCATAACTTGAAATGCATTGATTTTACGCCCATAAATGTATTGAACGTTAATACGAAGTTGGCTATTACGGACGATTTGGTACCAAGTACGTGTCTGTATCTCCTACGGTTCTTGAGATACAGCATACAGTATACTGTAGGTACTTTCACAGATTGAGGAGAGCAAGACATTTGTAACATTGATTCTTAAGTCAATCAAATGGTCATACAGACATGAAAATTGGTACACACACTCTGCAAACCCCACTATTTCTAAAAGTACTGCATGCCCTGCAAAATTCCAAGATGGCAGCCCCCAAAATCCAAGATGTCTGTCCAAAAATGTGGTTTTTCCTTCATAACTCGAAATACGAAGATCTTAAGCCCCATAGATGTATTGAACGTTAATATAAAGTTGGGCATTACGGACATTTTGATACCAAGTACATGTCTCTATGTACTACGGTTCTTGAGTTACAACATATCCGTATTCATGAGGCACCAAAAGTGTAACATTTGGCACATTTCACAATTTAACTCAAAGATCCCTTAATCACTTTCAGGAATCATTTTCAGGAAATGGACCTACATGTATCTGCTATCATAAACCACTTCAAGTTTCTCAATTGATGAAACGGGTCAGGAGTTATTAAACCGATCGTAAAGGGCTGTTTCAGTGCTAAATTTGCTGCGTATAGTTAGCGAACATAAGCCACCCAGAAATGTCTGTCTGTGCATCTGCCCTTCACAATAAGTGTATATCTGAAGCGGACGCACCAAGTGCAGCATGTGTCCTAGTATAATGGTATAATATGCTAATAGGCATAATAGTGTAATATATGCAATAGTGTAATAGGGCTAATAGTGTAATATATGCAATAGCGGTATACTGTAATAGGGTAATATATGTAATAGTGTCATAGTGTAACATGTGTAATAGTGCATTAGGGTAATATGTGTAATAGTGTAATAGGGCAATATGTGTAATAGTGTCATAGTGTAACATGTGTAATAGTGTAATAGGGTAACAGTGTCATAGTGTAACATGTGTAATAGTGTAATAGGGTAACATATGTAATAGTGTCATAGTGTAACATGTGTAATAGTGTAATAGGATAATATGTGTAATAGTGTCATAGTGTAATATGTGTAATAGTGTAAGAGGATAATATGTGTAATAGTGTCATAGGGTAATATGTGTAATAGTGTCATAGTGTAACACGTGTAATAGTTTAATAGGGCACTATGTGTAATAGTGTCATGGTGTAACATGTGTAATAGTGTAATAGGGTAATATGTGTAATAGTGTCTTAATGTAACATGTGTAATAGTGTAATAGGGTAATATATGTAATAGTACCATTGTGTAACATGTGTAAGAGCGTAATAGGGTAATATGTGTAATAGTGTAATATATGTGCATTAATGTAAGAGTGTGGTATACAAAATAACTGTATAGTGTAATTGCCCTATTACACTATTGCACATATATTATACTATTACACATATTAACCCATTACCCTATTACACATGTTACACTATGACACTATTACACATATTACCCTATTACGCTATTACACATGTTACACTATGACACTATTTCACATATTACCCTATTACACTATTACACATGTTACACTATGACACTATTACACATATTATCCTATTACACCCTATTATACTATTACACATGTTGCACTATGACACTATTACACATGTTGCACTATGACACTATTACACATGTTACACCATGACACTATTATACATATTACCCTATGACACTAGTACACATATTACCCTATGACACTATTACACATGTTACACTATGAAACTATTACACATGTTACACTATGACACTTTTTCACATGTTACCCTATTACACTATTACACATGTTACACTATGACACTATTACACATTATCCTATTACACCCTATTACACTATTACACATGTTGCACTATGACACTATTACACATGTTACACTATGACACTATTACACATGTTACCCTATGACACTATTACAAATATTACACTATAAGACTAGTACACATATTACCCTATTACACATGTTACACCATGAAACTATTACACATGTTACATTATGACACTATTACACATGTTACCCTATTACACATGTTACACTATGACACTATTACAATATTACCCTATTACACATCTTACTCTATGACACTATTACACACATTACCCTATTACACTATTACACATGTTACACTATGACACTATTACCATATTACAGTATACCTCTATTGCATATATTACCGAATTTCCCTACGGGGACAAATAAAGGTTTCATTCATTCATATATACCCTTATTGTGAAGGGCAGATGCACAGACAGACATTTCTGGGTGGCTTATGTTCGCTAACTATACGCAGCAAATTTAGCACTGAAACAGCCCTTTACGATCGGTTTAATAACTCCTGACCCGTTTCATCAATTGAGAAACTTGAAGTGGTTTATGATAGCAGATACATGTAGGTCCATTTCCTGAAAATGATTCCTGAAAGTGATTAAGGGATCTTTGAGTTAAATTGTGAAATGTGCCAAAATGTTACACTTTTGGTGCCTCATGAATACGGATATGTTGTAACTCAAGAACCGTAGTACATAGAGACATGTACTTGGTATCAAAATGTCCGTAATGCCCAACTTTATATTAACGTTCAATACATCTATGGGGCTTAAGATCTTCGTATTTCGAGTTATGAAGGAAAAACCACATTTTTGGACAGACATCTTGGATTTTGGGGGCTGCCATCTTGGAATTTTGCAGGCATGCAGTACTTTTAGAAATAGTGGGGTTTGCAGAGTGTGTGTACCAATTTTCATGTCTGTATGACCATTTGATTGACTTAAGAATCAATGTTACAAATGTCTTGCTCTCCTCAATCTGTGAAAGTACCTACAGTATACTGTATGCTGTATCTCAAGAACCGTAGGAGATACAGACACGTACTTGGTACCAAATCGTCCGTAATAGCCAACTTCGTATTAACGTTCAATACATTTATGGGCATAAAATCAATGCATTTCAAGTTATGAAGGAAAAACCACATTTCTGGGCAGACATCTTGGATTTTGAGGGCCGCCATCTTGGAATTTTGCGTGGCTAACGGGCTTTCCTGAGAAAGTAGGTCCTAGGCATTGTTCATACCAAATTTGGTGCTTGTATCACAAAGTTAACGATTCCTTCAAAAAAGTGATTTAATTTCCTCCACTAATAGGCTAGATACCCTAACATGTTTCCCCGTGTCCCCTAGACTAGATACCCTCACATGTTCTCCCCATGTCCCCCATAGGCTAGATACCCTAACATGTTCTCCCCGTGTCCCCTAGGCTAGATACCCTCACATGTTCTCCCCATGTCCCCTATAGGCGAGATACCCTCACATGTTCTCCTTATGTCTCCTAGGATATATACCCACACATGTTCTCCCCGTGTCTCTTAGGGTAGATATGTGTCCCCTAGAGTAGATACCCTCACATGTTCTCCCCGTGTCCCCTGTTCTCCCCGTGTCCCCTAGGGTAGATACCCTCACATGTTCTCCCCGTGTCCCCTACGGTAGATACCCTCACAAGTTCTCCCCGTGTCCCCAGGATCACATTAGGAATTGACACTGGATGAAAAATGGCTTACAAGATCATGGGATAAAATTAATAAACAGTAAATGAGAAAGTGCAGCCCCCTCACATAATAGAAGGACAATATCAGATTGTCTGTCTGTCCTATAGCGCCACCAGGAGGCCACAGCCTGACCTGTAGCGCCCAGAAGGGCACTTTTTCTAATATGCTATTTTTTTCCATATTGATTGGGGACCTTTTATAACCAGTTCAAGGATCCCACTTAGATTATAAACAGGCAGTTGTACTGAACCTGTGGGGTGTTGTGTTCATGCAGGTACGATATAATCACCTGCTAAATAAATTACAGACATTTCAAGTAGGGGAGGAGGAGGAGGAGGGTGAGGGGGAAAAAAAGGTCTTTATCTTTAACCCATTTTGTACTGCGTACACATCTAAAAATAAACAAAAATCATCTTCTATATTCGGAGTTCTCAGGAAGTGCTGTTCAAGTATATCCAATATGATACGAATTTCACCCCGATTTGAAAATAAGCACTTTAAGCTGCCTCATTTCAGAACGACTCCCCTTACAGGGGCGGATCTAGGCATGGGCATGGGGGGGCAATGTCCCCCTAAATACCCAGTCTGCCCCCCCCCCCCCCCCCCCCCCCCCCGAGCACGATGCCATGCAAAACAACCCAAGATATTTCAAATTAAAGTGCTTATATTAAAAAAAAATGATGTGAAACACTACTACTGCTACTAACTAACTACAGCTGTGTCACCACTAAACCAACAGCATTTCATCATTGAAAACAGAAAACTCTCTGAGTCAGACCTTTAGCTTTATGCATGCTGCGTGTCTGTTGCAACTTCAACAACAACAACAACAACTGATGTTATTATTGATGCTTTACTTGACAAATAAAAGTCCTGTAACTGAAAATGGTATGGGTTGCAACCATACCATTTTCTCTTGCCCCTCCAACATGTTCTCTTGCCCCCCCCCCCCCCCCCAAATGGGACATGTTACATCCGCCCCTGCCCCCTTACCAGAAGTATGGCTGCTATGACACAATCGCTGTAGCCATCCGCAACGGTAATGGGCTACCATGGTGATACGGCATACTGAAGTTGTATACACTACGTAGGTTCTGCCGTAGTAGGAAAAGCTGCTACGGCAAACAGGTTTATCTGTGGAGCACTGATCAACTTCTTGTTGCTGTAGTGGAGATATATATTGAGATATAGATTGGTTAAATATTGTCCCTAACATGTAGTTCCAGAGACCTTCTCAGAGGTTTTTTTTGTGGAACTAAAAAAAATATCCCTGGAAGTAAAAAGAAACATCCCTGAAACCAAACTGTTGTCCTGGAAATAAAAAAAAAATCTGTCTATGGAACTAAAACCTTTGTCCCTAGGACTAAACATTTTGTCCCTAAAATGTAGGTCCCTCTAAAGTTTTCACTTTATTTCAAAAATAGCAGATCAACAAGCTTGTAGGTTTGCTATTTTCTTCTCAATAACTGAGCCACTTAAAGCTGTTCCAAACGTTCAGAACGGGTTAAAATCCATCCATCCAGCGAGGCACATTCTCCTCAGAACGGCGCCAGCGTCAGGAGCAGATTTGATCCGATCCGTAGCAACACATCTCTGCACGCTGCTGCACATCACAGGAACAGATCGAGGCGAAGATCACACAGTTCAACGCAACGCGGCCGATATGAAAGAACGGAGGAGCCCCCCATCCCCACCCCTCCCCTCCCTCCCCGCCCCTCCTTCTTCCAATCTATCAGACCTTGGAGCGGATTCACCGCAGCGGCGGATGAACTTGGCCGGCCGCCCTTTCCTCCTCCTCTGCCCACGTAACCCTGGAGGAGCCCTGTGCTGTTCCAGCATGATGTTTGCTTTGGCTTCTGACCCCGCCGTTTGAAAAGGGATTGCAAACAAAGTTGCCGTGCTCGAGATTCGCATCTGAACCATACCCCCACCCCACCACCACCACCACCACCTCCCTCCCTCCACCCCTTTTTTACACACAAAACAGGCTGATGAAATCCATCAGGGGCGGATGTAACATTTCCCATTTGGGGGGGTGGTGCATTTTCTCCTGCCCTGCATTACCATTTTCAGTTACAGGACTTTTATTAGGCAAATAAAGAGTAAGCATCAATAATAACATCAGTTGTTGTTGAAGTTGCAACAGACACGCAGCATGCATAAAGCTAAAGGTCTGACTCAGAGAGTTTTCTGTTTTCAATGATGAAATGCTGTTGGTTTAGTGGTGACACAGCTGTAGTTAGTTAGTAGTAGCAGTAGTAGTGTTTCAAATCATTTTAATATATAAGCCCAGGTAAACCAATCGAGCATAGCTCTCAGTGCAACATCGATCAGACATAGACTTATGCCATAAGCACTTTAATTTGAAATATCTTGGGTTGTTTTTGCATGCCATCGTGTTTGGTGGGGCAGACTGGGCATTTAGGGGGGGCATTGCCCCCCAATGCCCATGCCTAGATCCGCCCCTGAAAAGCCAAGATTGCAGTGCAGGAGGGACTGTAGGTATAGACAGGGTTGGATAAAGCGTTTTGCCCACAATGAGGACAGCAAAAGGTTATGCGAGAATTCCTCCTCCTTCTCTTCTTTTTCTTCTTCTGTCCTCGGAGCTCTTTGTTATTACCGTTGCTGTGC
Organism: Benthosema pterotum; assembly: GCA_039105355.1. Taxonomy (NCBI): domain Eukaryota; kingdom Metazoa; phylum Chordata; class Actinopteri; order Myctophiformes; family Myctophidae; genus Benthosema; species Benthosema pterotum. Next base: position 4,427,345 of record CM076972.1, on the reverse strand, counting down.
TACCGGGAGATGATGCAAGACTCCTTCCACTTGTAAAAAGGAAATAAAATGAGAAAGAAAAATAAACCGAGGCGGAGTGGAGGGAAGAACATAATCCTTAAAGAGGGGGTGCCGTGATTTTTAAAAAAAAATATATTTTCCAATTTTGTACATGTTTAAGAGGTGACAGTATGTAAATCATGGGTCTCCAACGAGTAGCTCGCGAGGTACCGGTAGCTCGTTGGTTGTTTTTGGGTATAGCACGCAAAGGAGTTGCAAAATTAGGCTATGAATGATATGAAAAGCAAATGAATTGCAACTCTTTCCCTATGTCATTCAACATACAAACGTATTCCCACTCGAGCGTAACTAGGCCTAAGTCAATCCCAGAATACGCCTATCAGTAATAGGCTACATCAGTCGTCTTCAGGTCAAATCAAATCCAATCAAAGCAAAGACAAATCTGTCAGTGACATGATCAGTGCTGTGAAGGCTCATTTTACATGCAACAGGTAAAAAACAAGAGACTGCAGCATTTTCCTTCAATGAGGAGTGTTGGAAAACAATGCAGAGGCAGTTGATGTGTTGGATGTGGATAAATATTGTGAACTTCTGTCCAAGCTTGGGCAGGAATTTGAGGACAGGTTCAAAGATTTTGATGAACTGGAGCCCTGCGTGGCATTCATTGCTAACCCTTTAATGGAGGTAGATGTGAGTGTAATATCATTGCAGATGGCTGACATGTTCAATGTCAATGCATTTGAAATGGAAATGGAGATTATTAATCTCCAAAATGATGTGCAGCTAAAAGCACAACAGAATTCACAACATTTCTGGGCGTTGGTGGACCCTGCAGAGAAATATCTTAATATTCACCAAGCAGCCCTGAAAGTGAGTGCTTTATTTGGCTCTACTTATCTTTGTGAATCTGCATTCTCTGATATGAATGTGATCAAATCCAAATTCAGAACTAGGCTGACTGATGATGATTTGAATGACGTTCAAGTGTCTTGCGGAGGCCATGCAGTGCCATGCATCTCATTGTCATGTGAATGCACTTTTGAACCAGAAAACCATAAACTTGTGATGTGTGGATATGGATACAGGAACAGAGTTAGTGCCTGGCCTAACTAAAATAAAAAGCTGTTTGTTGATTGTTAAAGGTAGGGGAAGTGATTTCACTTTTGTCAGATATCACCCAAAAAATATTTTTTTTCTGTTAAAATGCTCTATTATAAGGTGTGGAAACCACATATGGAGTTTCCCCCTCCCCCACGTTAGCAGAGGAGCTAATAAAAGTTCCCCAGGTCACCACAATTCTCCTCCAATCAGGAGAGAGCAGCAGGTTCACATAGTGTAGCTACTTTTGGGGGCCCCTAGTGCACCAGGCTGGTACTACACCATGAATTTCAAATCACTTCCACTACCTTTAATGTTGTTGAATAAGGCCTCTGTGAATATGCACTATGAATATTGTTGATTGTGTTGTTAAATAAATGAAAGCTAAAAGTGAAGTAGCTCTCGGCCCCTCAGATTTTTTTCAAAGTAGCTCTAAAATGAAAAAAAAAAAAAAAAAAAAAAAAAAAACGTTGGAGACACCTGATTAAATAGATCCCTTGTGTTTTTTTTATGTGCAATGATGTCTTCCCTTTGTATTTAGGGTTTCTTCCTGGGGCTGAACCTTTCCAGTCAAACGTGCCAATGAAAAAAACCTCAATGTAGTAACATCACATGCTCAGCCCCTCCGCTAACTCCTCCTCCTTTATCATGCAACTAAAGCTGTGGGTGTGGCTTCAGTTCAGGAGGATCTCCACCCATCACCACCCACCAGGCAAACCAGGCATACTTAGGAATCATAAAAATGACAGTTTAACAAACTCTTTACCCTTTTGGGGAATAAATCTTACTTTTCATATAACATTAATACCTGATGATCATGTTTTAGGGTAGAAAAAATCATGGCACTCCATCTTTAACAGCTTCAGCGCAAAAGCCGTAAAAAACGTAGCCTGGTTTCCAGCTATCTGCCTGGTAGCCTGGTTTCCAGCACATCTGAAATGTCACTTCACAAATCATTCTGGCCAGAACCTGCTTGATTCAAACTTCCCCAGGCGTCACCCGTCACATAGCCTGCAGGTTGTTTCTGATTGGACGGTGTTCAGTTCAGACCATGAACTAGTGTTTTTTTTTCCCCTCAAACAAAGCACAGACCAATCACAATCCTCGGATGCATTTCAATCTCCGTAGGCCCCGCCTACCTGTGAGGGATAGGATTCTGGCCAGACTGTTTTGCCAAGTGACATTTCAGATATGTGAAACTCAGTGAATCAGACTGGATCTCAGGCTAGTATAAACAAGCCCATTGACTTTAATCAATGGTTGCCAGAGACGTAAGGACAGGTTTGGCTTAATCCATTGATTAATCCACTAATCACGGTCAATGCTAATCAATTTTTTGGCTAACATTAGCATAGTTTTCACCTAAATGTCTCAACTATGGGTTGGCACAGACATACTGTACATGCACACACACAGTATTTATAGGTCCATATATGAGCATAATGTGACAATCAGCGGCCAGAGGTCCTTGAGAAGGTTCCAGGTGGTCCCCAGGCTAAATGATGGAAAGTTGGTTAACCAGTTGGTTAACCAGACGTAACTCACGAGTTGAAATATTCATCATCTGAATTAGCACCACTTAATTAAGAACTTTACACTGTTTTTTTTTTGGCAAAATACAGCCTGGAATTGTGGACAAAACAAAAAGAATTCTTTAATTATAGGTCTTTGGTGTGAAAATGTGACCAAATGGTGGTCCCTGGCTCAATTGCTGAATAAATGGTGGTCCCTGGAGTCAAAAAGGTTGAAAACCCCTGCTTTAAAAGGATCCCAGGCTAATAAGCCTCATATGGATACTTACATTATACTTGCCCTCTATAATGAGAAATGAAGATTTAAAACATATTAATATGTTTACAAATAGTTCATATTTATATCCCTTGGGGGATATATCTTGTCCACCTAGAATAAGTTCACATTGTTCGTTTTATAGTCCTTCATTTAACCAGTGGGGGTCGCCATTTTCATTACAAACAGAGCAGTGTATATGTCGATGTTTTACGTTGCATTGCTGGGTAATCATGGAACCAATGAAATTCATTAAGCCCCCCCTTACCAATGAAATTCAATGGTGAGGGGAGTTCAGGGAAAAGTGCATTTTAGAGATAGGCTGGGGACGTGAGACACTCCCCAGCTGTGAGAACAGACCTTAACCAAGGTCAAGCAGGATTTGTTTCGGTGAGTAGCTACTTAGTTTTGTTTGTTTCCAGGGAATTGTAAAACCTCCTCGCCAGGCAGTGAGAGAACCGTTAGAGAGCAGTGGAGGCGAGCCGACAGGGCAGGCTGGACCAGGACTACATGCTCCACAGCAAGTCTACAGTCTGGCAACACAGTGGACGATCAATGGAGTTGTATTCATTCACTACAGAAATGCATAATAGATGAGGATAATTTGTACATTTTGCAAAAAAAGATGAAACACAGAAAAAAAATCAGTGGAGACAAAATAATTGAGTTGAGTCCACTGTACAATCCAGCGAAGCGTTAGTTCATTGAGGCACGCAGGGCCCCTCAATTCTCAATCAGTAATTCATTAAGTTAAATCTGCAGTCTCTCCATGTCAACTCCCCTCACTGTCATTGGCTTTCAGATAGTCAGTCACACCCACATTCAATCATGTGCTCTATATAAGCAGTCTCTTCTTTCTCCCTCTCCCTCTGTCTCTTCCTGCTAAGCTGACTCTGTCCTGTTGATCAGATATGTGTTCAAATTTCCTCCACCTCCCCGGCCTCCTCCCTGTGGCACCAGTTCCGAGTACATGAGTCTCTGATTAATCATGATTTAAGGGTTGTAACTATTGTGGTATCTAGTTCTGTTATGGTATCTGTGTTTACTGTGGACTATGATATTTTCTGTATCCATGTAGTTCATGCATTTTGGATAAATGTTGTAATGTCTCATGTCAGTCTGCACTGGATATGATGCTCATGTGTTAATGTCTTGTATTTTCGGTTACTGTACCTTGGCTCTGCTCAGTGGGGTTGTTGATATCTGAAGCTGTGTCTTGATGCACAGATAATCGGAGATATCAAATGTGATATCAGACCTATGACTCAGTTCATAGATCGTCTGATATCACATGAGCAAGAGCCATGCCGCCATACAAACATGCAAAAGCTTTGCAATAAATGGTCTATGGTCAATCTTATTCTGAGCCGAAGTGTGTCAATGAATTTCTATAAAGCAGGGGAAAGGATATTATGTATGCCTTTCAAGCAGGGCTGCCCAGATTGTGATCTACTGTGATCCACTAAATCAATGGTTTTAAACCATTGGTTTAGAGAAAATGCTATGGGGGCAGCATCATCGCCCGTGTCGCTTCGTGCCATGGGCGATGAAGCCGCACCCATACCATTTTCAGTGCAGGACTTTTATTGATTAGGCATGTAAAAGATCAATAATAACAATAGTTGTTGTGAAGTTGCAACAGACACGCAGCATGCATAAAGCTAAAGGTCTGACTCAGAGAGTTTTCTGTTTCCAATGATGAAATGCTGTTGCTTTAGTGGTGCACAACTGTAGTTAGTTAGTAGCAGTAGTAGTGTTTCAAATCATTTTAATTATAAGCGCTTGGAAATTTGGGTTGTTTTGCATGACATCATGTTTAGTGGGGCAGTCAGGGCCCCAATACCCCCCAATACCCATGCCTAGATCCGCCCTGCATGTCAGGCCTCACCTCTGGGAGCGTGTTGGTTTGATGGATGACTGTGACATGGCCTCTCCTGTCCCATCGCCCTCTGGTCTGGTCTGGAACAGCAGACAGCCCCTGAATGGACATGAGGACAGAGACAGGTTGGGGACCTGTTAGCTGCTCCTGGTCAGATGGATGGATCCAGGGTTGTGACAGAGATCTAGGAGAGCTGGAATGGACTGGACCTCCATACCGTGAACCTGCTGATCATCTGTCTGTCTGTCAGGGCCGGATATAGCTAGCCCTACGGGTTGGAAGAATGGCAGGGTGTATGGGCAACTCCAAAGTTTTTCATATGAAGCAGTGGTTTTCAATCTTTTTGATACCAGGGCCCACTATTTACTCGTCATTTGAGCCACGGACCACCATTTGATGACATTTTTACCCAACACAGACCCCAAAAGTAAAGATTTATTTTTAATTTTGTCCACAATTCCAGACTGGATTTGGGAAACAAAAACAGTTAAAGGTAGGGGAAGTGATTTCACTTTTGTCAGATATCACCACAAGTATTTTTTTCCTGTTAAAATGCTCTATTGCCTCCCCCCCCCCCCCCCCCCCCCCCCATGCCCATGCCTAGATCCGCCCCTGCTCCTCTTCCTCCACCATTAGCCAAGAGTTGCAATAACTGCAAGCACACCATGGTTGCTGGTGTGTTTTTTCCTTATTTTTGACAGCCTACCCTTGGGTCCTGCACATAGCATCATTAATCATTTCCCCACAACCTGGCTATAATTAGTAGCTGATTAGGTCTTTTCATAATTTATTTCTGAAGCATTTTGTTGTTAGTGTAGTGTGGACCGCAGATAAGAAGAAGAAGGGGAAAAAGGGGGAATTCTGAGTGCCGCTATGCTCACATGTTACTAAAATACATATTTAAAGGAACAGTGATTTGAAAAAAAAAAAAAAAAGATGTGCACATGCACAGATCAGACAACCGCAGTGAGCTTGTAGATCTGTTCAGCCTCTGGGAGGTTTGCCTACAGTAGACTAGACTGTACAGCTGGTCCACGTGGATGAGACTGAGCACCACAGAGATCTCTTTGTACCGGCAGACAAATTAAGGTAAGAGTGAAAAACGATGCGTGGCACTGTGTTCACACGGCTCTCGTGCGAGGCTTAGCACCGCGGGATAGAAACCAGAATGGTGAACGAATGGCCCACTCTGTTGACCTACTGTACTGGACTGTATAGCTTCGCAGCTTACTATGAGTAATAGGAGCTGCCCGTTCGCTATGTTATATTGATGCCGGCTCCGCCATGCCATGTTTCTCAATTACAGAACTCCAAATACGCTTAAATAAGTTATTTCAACTCTCCAGAGCAGTGTGTGCGTGCCGTGTGTGTGTGCGTGACACATTCCATTATCTGAGATCATTATTACTGGCCACATCAGCCGAATTAATGAAGCGTTTTATCTCTGTTATATTTCCCACACACTGCTCATGAACTCACATCTCAGGGACAAAGAGGGAGGGACACACGGCCAGCAATGCTATGAGCCTTCCAAGACCAGTTATGTTCACTGAGGCGACTTTTCAGTTGCCACCCGAAATAAAGCATTTACCAGAAAAAATAATTTAAAGATTTCAATTGCTGTTGTCGGAAGTTGATTGGAACCTTTTTCCTCATAATATCCGATATCTTCGATATCTTCTTTCCAAATGTTTAAAACAGTGGTTTGCAAAACAGTGGTCTGGGGACCACCAGTGATCCTTGTGATGGTGCTTTAGAGCCTGAAAATGAAACCAAATGGACCCATGTATACACCCTCAAGAGTTAAAATACTGTATTCATCAGCTGATTTGTTTCCCAAATCTAGCCTGGTATTGTGGACAAAAGCAAAATAAATCTTTAGTTTTGGGGTCTGTGGGACTAAAATGTCATCAAATGGTGGTCCCTGGCTCAAATAATGAATAAATAGTGGGCCCTGGTGTCAAAAAGCTTGAAAACCACTGATTTAAGACAACGTTGTCTTCTCATCTGAGGACCTCCTGCTCATGCTCTCGCTAAATGGATATATACTTCATATAGCTATATTTTTTTTTGCCTTTTTCTCCTCTACGTTGCTTCTACTTTGATGCTGCAGCCGTTTCCCTGCAGACAGACACTTGCTTCGTCCTGCAAACGGACCAGAACTTTGTCGTTGTCATCATGAAAACAAAAGATCCGTCAGGCTCAGGAAAGGCAGTGCTAATTTGTGAGAGGGAGGGGGTGTTGTGTGTAGGGTGAGGCAGCGTTTTAGCCAATCACAGCACAGGAGTCTCCAGCAGATTCATAATGAGCCAATAGAGTGGAGGTGAGGTGGAGTTAGATTCTGTTTATAAACAAATCTGTTTACAAACACAGTGTTTGTACACAGTAAAGTTGCCTTCATTACCTTTAATGTTGCTTTGTATACAGTTGTTGTGTTGTCTGTGGTGTATGTTTTGTTCTGTCCCAACCACTAATTTGTTTGTCTTGTTTATGTTTTTGTGTTTTTCATTGAATTGTTCAGTATCTCAGGGTCACCTCAAAAACAAAACGGTTCATCTCAAGGAGTTAAAGGGGAATTCCACCCATTTTCAAAATTTTCCTGAGAGGGTACAAATGTGAACCAAATGGACCCTAGCGGGTCCATTTGGTTCCATTTGTACCCTCTCAGGAAAAATGGGTGATGATGTCATCAGATGTATTTCACCATGTTAATGATTTTTTCAGACCTCCATTTTTAGGAAATACAGAATTGGGGGAACTTTTTTATCATGTCCACACAACATCTCTAAGGTTTAGAGTTCCCCTTTAATCCCAATACAGACATTTCAACAGGTTAGTTGTACTCCATCGCCATCAAGTAGTAAAGTAGTTATGGTATTGAGGGCATACAGAATTTTCAATTGCGCCCAGTGGGGAAATATTTGTGCATGACAAATAAAGCCTCTGTCATGACATTGACATTGGTTAACACGGCTACGTTTGCAAGTCAAGCAGGATTTGGCCAGAGTGTTTTGCGAAGTGACATTTCAGATGTGCAGAACGCAGCGAGTCGGGTTGGAACCAGGCTACGTTCACGGTGGATTTGAGGTTGTTTGGATTTTGCTAATGTTGTGTTAAAATCTATCATGTGGATTTCTGTTTTTCATTTTAACTTCATATCGTCTTTGACTGTATCATGCACTGTGGAGTTAATTTATCTCCACTTGAACAATTCTCTCTCTCTCTCTCTCTCTCTCTCTCTCTCTCTCTCTCTCTCTCTCTTCTCTCTCTCTCTCTCTCTCTCTCTCTCTCTCTCCCCCCAATACAGTGCGTATGCAGTGGGGAATTGGATCTCATACATAATATGCAAATGGGATCCGCACAGCCTGTCCACATTTGAAAGTGTATTAGACAGAATTCCACCCACCAGGGAGAAACAGCCGCACCTGTGGGCAATGCATCTGTATTCTTTCCATTTTATATATATATATTTTTGAACATTTCAACATTTCGTCTCCTCCTTTCAGGGGATCTATCAGGAATTGATAGCTTTGACTTAAAGTCTTGCCTTCACCTGAGGAGGGTTGCTCGACCTCGCCTCGCTCTCGTCTTCGTCTCATCTCACAAACAGCTCTGAGGTGTGTATGTGGGAGCGAGGGGGGGTGGGGGGGGGGGTACGGTACGGGGAAAGGAAGTGGGCGGGGAGGAGGGAGTGTGGAGGTGGGAGTGGGAGAGAGAGAGAGAGAGCCCGCAGATGTGTGGAAAGGAAAGGTGCAACAGAGGTAATATTTTCCTGTTAATCCATTTTCTCCTGACTAGATTCTAGTTTCTGACGCTAGATTCTAGTTTCCGATGCTATATTCTAGTTTCTGACTCTAGATTCTAGTTTCTGACGCTAGATTCTAGTTTCTGAGGCTGGATTCTAGTTCATGACGCTAAATTCTAGTTTCTGACACTATAGATTCTAGTTTCTGACACTAGATTCTAGTTTCTGACTCTAGATTGTAGTTTCTGACACTAGATTCTAGTTTCCGACGCTAGATTCTAGTTTCCGACGCTAGATTCTAGTTCCTGACGCTAGATTCTAGTTTCTGATGCTAAATTCTAGTTTCTGACACTAGATTCTAGTTTCCGACGCTAGATTCTAGTTTCTGATGCTAAATTCTAGTTTCTGACGCTAGATTCTAGTTTCTGACGCTAGATTCTAGTTTCTGACGCTAGATTCTATTTTCTGACGCTAGATTCTAGTTTCTGACGCTAGATTCTAGTTTCTGACGCTAGATTCTATTTTCTGACGCTAGATTCTAGTTTCTGACGCTAGATTCTAGTTTCTGACGCTAGATTCTAGTTTCCGACGCTAGTTTCTGACGCTAGATTCTAGTTTCTAACACTAGAGTCTAGTTTCTGACGCAAGAGTTTTTCAACATCCATCTGAAAACATGTTGCTCTATAAGGGATCCCCAGAAGCAACGATTTAAGATAAAAAAAATGTTTCCTTCTGAAATAATGTCTTCAAAGTTTTGCGCCAAATTCTCACGATTTTTCAAAAATAGCAGACCTACAAGCTCATAGCGCGCTATGAGCTTGTAGATCTGCTATTTTTCAACAGCTAAAGTATAGCATAATGCTTAGTACGGTGCAGAAAGCGTTAATGAAGAATGTGACTCACCGTGGCCCCGCGACGCATCGCATCGCGTTGCTCCTTCCTTCCACAGCTCTGACGTCTGACGGCCTGCATGGATTTGACTCATCCTGCACCTGCTCAGTTTAGCCTGGTGTGTGCGTGACTGGTACAAGATACATGTACAGTATACTGTATACACACTAAGAAGAGCAGTGTTGTTGTTTTTATGTTTTTTTTTTAAATCACAGTGAGTTATTTGTGCACAATCCAAGTACTGGGTTAAAATATTCACATCTACCCAACCCCCAGGGTTATGAATTGTTTAACCCAAACTGGGTTAATTTTATTATGCTACTGGGTATTTTTTTCCCTGATTGATTGATTGATTGATTGATTGATTGATTGATTGATTGATTGATTGATTGATTGATTGATTGATTGATTGAATAGGCCTATTTTTTATTTTGTTGTGTGTTTGGGTGTGTTATGTGGGGTGTGGGTGTGTTGCTACAGAGATGCTTCAGCACTAGACAGTGGACAGCTACAGTGATGTTTCAGCACCAGGCACAGTGGACAGCTACAGTGATGCTTCAGCACCAGGGCAGTGGACAGCTACAGTGATGCTTCAGCACCAGGCCAGTGGACAGCTACAGTGATGCTTCAGCACTACGGACAGTGGACAGCTACAGTGATGCTTCAGCACCAGGGACAGTGGACAGCTCCAGTGATGCTTCAGCACCAGGCCAGTGGACAGCTACAGTGATGCTTCAGCACTAGACAGTGGACAGCTACAGTGATGCTTCAGCACTAGACAGTGGACAGCTACAGTGATGCTTCAGCACCAGGGACAGTGGACAGCTACAGTGATGCTTCAGCACCAGGGACAGTGGACAGTGACAGTGATGCTGATATTGACAGTGACAGTGATATTGTGTTTGGGTTAACAATGAGCAACCCAACCGGTTGGATAAAATTAACGACTACAGTGTTTAATTAAGTGGTTTAATTAAACAAATAATAATAACACAAGAAGTTGCATTATTTTCTATGAAGTGTGTTTAGTGTGTTGACAACAAAACGCAACCCGTAAAAAGTACAGCTATCAATGTGTTTTCCTTGTCTTCGTTCCATGGTCAGTTTTGTTTTACGCTGTGTACCTTTTATTTTGTAGTCTTGTTTTGCAGCCTTCCTGTCTCCCCCTGTAGCTATGTGTCTGCCTTGTCTAACAGTGTGATTAGTGTAGTTTTCTCCACCTGTGTCCTGATTGTCTCCCAGCCAATCCCTGTGTTGATTCATCAGTAGTATTCAGTTAGTCAGTGTCTATGTACATGCCCTTGTGTGTCCATGTTAGTTCTTTGTTGGTTCGTTGTCACAGTGAGTTTGTTAGTCTTGTTCTTGACTCCGCAGTTTAGTATTTTCCTCTACTCCTTCATGTTCGTACTAACTGCCTGCCCGTAAATGTGACCTTTGTCTGTACCTGGACTTTGATAACGGCCCATTCCTCTGTTTTGGTGAATAAATATTTATATTTGAATTGTACTGCCACTGGGTCCTACTCTACCTCGACTCAAACCATGATGCATAAGTACATGCAGTGTTGTAGTGGGACTTTTAGAAGTGGGGGGATGCCTCTTAAAGGGGAATTCCACCCATTTTCATTTTTTTCTGAGTGTACAAATGGAACCAAATGGAGAAAAAAAAGGAAACTCATTAACATGGTGAAACACATCTGATGATATCAAAGATGTATTTCACCATGCTATTTTCGCCCTTTTTTTCATTTCTAGGAAACACAGAATAGGGGAACTTTTTCATCATGTCCACACAACAACTCTAAAGGTATATTAATGACATAGTTTATTGAAAATAAGTGGAATTCCCCTTTAAGACACGTGCATGCACACTTGCATTTGTATAGGATATTGAGAACGATTGTTTACAATGCCTAATTGTATCCATAAAACTAAGTAAATGACAAGACAAAAAACATAGGCGTAATCTGAGTACATTTTCTTTCCTTTTCATGTTCATAATGGGACGAATCTGGAGTGGCAATACTCCTCCATTGACTCCCCAATAACAAAGTTTGTCATCTGTGAACTGCTTGCATTAAAGCACAAATAACAGATTCCTAAAATTGTTTTCAATACTGTCATATCGTATAGGCCTATGTCCCTGACCTGGTCTAGCCCTCAATGATTTTGGCCTTGGGGGGGCGGGGTGCCGTGGCATCCACACGGCAGATCGAGCTGATCTGATTTGATCTCACCAACGTGTCGTCATCCCCGGCCCCTCCTGCGCCCGTCCACTGCTGTTCTACGTCACATCATTTAGAGCGACGCCCACCCCGGAAGGTTCACTCCCACTTGAAGGCCACTTTCCAACGTGCGTTAGTCCAGGCTTTCCGTTTTCGCGCAAGGCGAACGAAAATGAAAGCCTGGGTGTCGAGGCTACTATATCCCTGAACCTTATTTATTATATATTTATTATATATTAAGGCTGTCAGAGTTAACTAGTTAATCGCAAGTTAACTGGGGGACAACATTATCACCCGGAAAGAAGAAATTACCTACCTGGGTTCCATCCTGGAGGCAAATCTTTCCGGTGATAAAATGGCCACCAACGTAATCAAAAAGGTCAACCAAAGAACTAGATTCCTATACAGGATCTCCTCACTGGTCAACAAAGACACTCTGAAGACCATAACTGGAGCCCTGGTACAAGGTTACTTTGACTATGCCTGCACCTCTTGGTACCACAGCACCTCAAAAACCTTAAAAACAAAGCTACAGACCTCCCAAAACAAACTTGTCAGACTGTTACTTGGCCTCACACCCCGAACCCACCTCACCCCTGCCCACTTTGACAGTTTGGGTTGGCTTAGGGTTGACGACAGAGTACAACATCTCGCAATGGGCTTGGTCCACAAGATACGATACTCTACCAAAATACCCTTGTACCTATCCAAATACTTCCTTAATGTCAATGAGGTACACTCCCACAACACCAGAGGGAGTGCTACCAACCCAGATTTGGCACAAACAAGGGACTTAATTCCTTCCGCTCATATGCCACCAAAATGTGGAATGCCCTACCAACAGTCATAAAGGCATGTGAATCCCTTGACTCCTTCAAAACCGCTCTCAAAGGGCACCTACAGATGGCTGCAATTCTAAACTGGCCTCTGTAAAACTAAAATGTATATAAAATCCCCCCACCTCTCCTCATTGTACATTTCTCTTTTCCCTTTTTTACCCCCACTATGATTTTGCCTCCATGATTTGCTGCTTCTGATTCTACTGAAGTAGTTGTTTGGTATGTACGGTATTTGAATGCCTTAATGAAATGAACAAGTTGGCCACTATTGTAAACAAGTGTATGCTTAACTAGTGTGTCCAATCAGTTTTTCAGATTTGATGTAGTTGTACTTGAATTGTACTGTAATTCTCCAAGCTGTTATCAGTTTTGTAGCAGTGTGTACTTGACTTGTACTGTAACTCTCATCTCTGTTAATAAAAAATTTCATTCATTCATTCATTCATTCATTCATTCACAACTCAGCCATGAGTTAACTCGATTAATTTTTTTAGTGCGAGATTAACTCAAAGTAAAACCAAAAGCCAAGTGGGTCCATTTGGTTCAATTTCGCCAAATGCAGGTGAATAATTTTTAAATATCTGCATCAGTTAAGTTACTTTAAAATAAGTCTACACAATTACAGAATGTAGAGAACTTTCTACAAAATGTGCATGTTCGTTCCTAATGATATCGTTGACAAATTCTTTAATTTAGGCCTGGAAGTCTAAATAAATGTCATCAAATAGTGGACTGTGGCTCAAATGCAGAATAAATAATTGACCATGATATGAATATTCTTGAAAAACACTCATTTAAGGTATATTTAGAACTCATGAAAATATGCGATTAAATTGCGATTAATCAAAGATTAACTATGGGCAATCATGCGATTAATCGCGATTAAATTTTTTAATCGATTGACAGCTCATATATTGTCATGAAGGTCACAGTAGAAAGCGCTACTCTCCACCCAGTCAGTACTGCATGTTCTCTTTTAATTCACCCTGTTGAGTGGAACGGATCTCAGACATGTCTAAATGGTATGAAAACTCCAGAGTGTGATAATTGTCTAGCCTGCAGGCTGTGTCACTTCCAGTTCCCTGTCTGTCCTTTTTGTCAAGTCACAAAGACGTCTCTCTCTCTCTCTCTCTCTCTCTCTCTCTCTCTCTCTCTCTCCCCCCCCCTCTCTCGCTCTCTCTCTCTCTCTCTCTCTGACGCTGGCAGCCATCTCTCATGTCTCTCTGCATGCGGTCGCTGCTCCGGTTAACACGTTCAAAATGGGAAACGCAAAGTGTCATTTTAGATAAGATATAACACTCTTAGGCTGCAGAACGGTATTTGGCAGAAAATGGCTAAGAAATCAAGATTCAAGAACTTTATTGCCATGTCAAGGAATTTGTTTTGCTCATGGGGGACGGGGGTACCCAGGTTGTACTGAGCGAGGCTGCCATTCTACGGCGCCAACATAGATACAGCCTGGGGGGGGGGGGGGGGGTTGGGGATAACACAGGGGAGAGATTAAAAAAAAAAAACGCAATATTCATGTCATAGGCCCACATTTTGAGTCATAACAAGTACATGGCATTCCAAAAACAACCTCAATTAGACAGACAAGTTACAAGCAGAGGGGGGAGGGAGGGGGGGTAGGAGGCAAGGTTCAAGGTTCAAGGTTCAAGGTTTCTTTTATTAGCCATTTCAACCATTAGCCATTACTGAGCGTGTCGCCAAGCAGTGCAGCGCGTAGTTATCAGTTCACGCTCCAAGGCCTTTTAAGATCGTCTGGTTTGTACTCTACGGTGGAAAGCGAGAGTCTTCCAAGTGTTCATTCGGAGGACACACAGTCCAATCCTCCGGGCACAAAGCGTGTGAGAGTGTCAGTGTTTATGTTACTTTGAGATAGAGCAACTCCGAAGAGAAGGCCCGAACCGCGGGTGGGGGGGGGGGGGGGGGGGGGGGGGGGGGGGGGGCTAGACTCCGAGTTGTCCAGCATGGCCACGCACGTTGTCCCTCGCTGGTTGCATTCTCAATTCCATGAGAGGGGTTTTGGAGCAGGGGGGTCGAATCACAATTTACTGTGAATCGGAAATTTAGATCATCATCATAAATCATGTTCGACCTATTCGGTTTTGGCCCAAATAGGCTGCATATACTGTATGTGATCGAATAGTGTATACCAGGGTCTTTCCACAGGTCGTCTGGGGACCACCAGTGGTCCTTGAGCGAGTTCCATGTGGTCCACGGGCTAAATGATGGAAAGTCGGTTAACTAAATGTAACTCTTTGAGAGCGTAAACATGAAACCAAATGGACCCTTGCGGGTCCATTTGGTTTCATGTTTACACTCTGAAGAGTTAAAATATTAATGTGAATTAGCCCAAGTCTACACAACTAGAGAATGTAGAAGATTAATGGTCATTTTGATCTGTATGTTTGACTGTTTTGTTTTCTGCCTGGATTTGTGGACAAAAGCAAAAGTTAGTTAGTCTTTAGTTTTGGGGTCTGTGGGGCTAAAATGTCATCAAATGGTGGTCCGTGGCAGAAATTCTTAGTGGGCCCTGGTATTAAGCTTGCCATGTTGGCTAGCTCTGCATCATAATGTTGTATTTTCATTGTTGTCTACAGGAGTAGTTTTGACCTTATGTGTGGAGTGAAGAAGAGTCCAGGCATGTACTATTTTGCAGTCATTTTATTTAAAGATGGAGAACCATGAATTTTCTCTACCCTAAAACATAATCAGCAGGTATTAATGTTATATGAAAAGTACGATTTTTACCCAAAAAGTGTACCGTGTTTGTTAAATTGTCATTTTTATGATTCCACCTAGCCAGTTCATTAGGTATGCCTGTGTTCAAAAACGTTCTTAGTTTTGGGTGCAAGAAACTAAACATCCCAAACTGTCAACTCAAACCACAAATACCGTTTTCAAACGTCAGTAGTAGCATATACAGCAAAACCTTCCAATTATTATCCTCTATTTTTCATTTTAAGTGCATTATTCTTAAACACTATAACAGTAAGTTTCTAGGGGTGCCTTGAAATGGATTTTCAGTAATGGATCACATTTTCGATGTGTAGATCTTGTTGAGACGGTCATTTTGAAAGTAGCTCTCAAGTCAAAAAAAAGTGTGGGAACCCCTGCCCTATGGCAACTCCAGAAACACCCATAGGCTATCGCTCTCAACAGCTCTCAATGGTCTCACACAGAAAATCAATGTGCACAAATACAACAGCATTATACATAATGTGAATATTCAACCATGATGTGACATGATGTGGGTGCCTCCAGATGGGGACTGATCTAAGTACCGTCCCATAGATCAGAACTCCCATTAGTCCGAACATGCGCTGGAAATCCACTATCAGCTGCAACGTGCTTGCGGTTATGGTGAGGATGAGGGTTAGAGAAGGGTTTAGCCATGTTTGTAGCAAAACCCTACCCTTTTCCAACCGTAACCCTAAGAGCCTAAATCCCCGACGCTCAACCACCTCACAGACCGCCAGGTCTGTGAGGTTAGGTTGAGGGTCGGGGATTTAGGCTTAGGGTTAGTTTCGGAACAACGGGAGGTCGCAACAATGGGAGGTCGGAATAATGCCATGGCACCCCTCCAGATACGACATGACCTTAGTTTGACTCAATCGATTCTACAGATACATAATGTTAACGGGGGACCCCCTCCAGGGGAACCACCAGTCTTAGTTAAATATACAAACGACTGTGTATGAAAGTTAACATAACTCCCAGCAGGCTGCCTTGTATAACGATTCATTACACAAAAAGGAATTTTATAAAGACGCCATGTGTTTTCAATTTAACTCAGCGGCAGCGAAACGCTTTGAACGTCACTCTGAGGGCTAAATGAGGTTTAATTGTTTTTTTTTTTTTCTTTTATAACTGACACCGTCTCCAGTAGCCAAAAGGTTGCCATTGAACAAAAAAGTTCCCCTTGATTTGTTTCACACAATGAAATTAGACATTTTTCATTGCAGGCGTTTGAAGGAGTCACACCAACACACACACCACAAGTTGTACACACACACACACACACACACACACACACACACACACACACACACACACACACACACACACACACACACACACACACACACACACACACACACACACACACACACACACACACACACACACACAGTCCCTAATCAGTGCTAAATGGACATTTCTCCGCTTAATCGGCAGCCTTTGTAATTAGTTTCCAATTAGTTTTTTTCTTTCCCTCACTTAACTTGTCTCCTGGCAGTGGGGAAGTCAATCAAATAAGTCAGGGGTTTTCAACAGGTGGTCCGGGGACCACCAGTGGTCCTTGAGAAGGTTCTAGGGTCCCCTGCAGGCTAAATGATGGAAAGTTGGTTAACCAGATGTAACTCTTGAGAATGTAAAAATGAAACTTAACAGTTTTCATGCCGTTGAAATGAATCTACGTCACCCGTTATCATTATGATTTACAGTAACAACTGATGCCGCTGACGTAACTTACCGGCGCCGGTTCAATACGATCCCCATGCTAACAGCAGCTAGCAGCGACCGCGGCGACCATTGCTAGAGCATAACAAGGGATGGCCTAACCCGGAACCAAAAGTGTGTGTCCGTCCACTAACTTGTCCGTCGGGAAACATGGACCGAAATATGAAATATGACTTTTAGATGAAAATCGCTGGCACTGGCTACCTCCAAAAATATGAAAAAGGGCGGGCACTGAGAGAGTTAATGGACCCTTGCGGGTCCATTTGGTCCATTTTGGTCATCGTTACACTGTCAAGAGTTAAATTATATTCATCATCTGAATTAGCACAACTTGGTGGTCCGTGGCTCAAATGCTGAATAAATGGTGGTCCCTGGAGTCAAAACAACCCAAAGGTATTTCAAATCAAAGTGCATAATTACAATTAGAGATGGCCGATATTGACTTTTTTACCGCTATCCGATATCCCGATATTATCCAACTACTAATTCCCGATACCGATATCAACCGATACCGATATATGCGGCCTCCAGTGGTGGAAAAATAACAGAAACTATTACTATACAAATATTTAATATAAATAAACATTTAGTATAAATACGAACTCATGTTATAGCCTAGAAATACTCCATACAACTATAAATTCAACATGTAGCCTACTTCAGTAAAGTACAAAAGTAATGGTATAAACATGACCGTAGCGCTGAGTCTACATCTCTGTAAATAGTCATAATTTCCAGTTTGTAAATACCGATACCGATATTTTCCGATATGAAATTTGAAAGCTTTTATCGGCCGATAATATCGGAGGGCCGATAATATCTGCCATCTCTAATTATGATGATTTGAAACACTACTACTGCTACTAACTAACTACAGTTGTGTCACCACTAAACCAACAGCATTTCATCATTGAAAACAGAAAACTCTCTGAGTCAGACCTTTAGCTTTATGCATGCTGCGTGTCTGTTGCAACTTCAACAACAACTGATGTTATTATTGATGCTTTACTTGACGAATATAAGTCCTGTAACAAAAAATGGTATGGGTCCGGCTTCATCGCCCTTGGCGCAAACGCCCCATACATTTTCTAAGAGATTTCTCAGGCAGGGTTGGTTTGCTCCGGTAGCTTGTAGATCCTCCCGCTGAGCGACGCTTGTTTAAAGAACACACACACACACACACACACACACACACACACACACACACACACACACACACACACACACACACACACACACACACACACACACACACACACACACACACACCAATCTCCTGTCTGACGATCGTCCTCATTACTAGCTTATTGATCGGTACCTATATGTTCTTTCTCTCTGCAGACACATCTCCAGCAGTGCAGGGTCGGATCTAGAGGAGGGCAGGCGTGGGCATCCTGGCCACCCAATGAAAGGTAAAAATGAAACCAAATGGACCCTTGCGGGTCCATTTGGTTTCATTTTTACGCTCACAAGAGTTAAAATATTCATGATCTGAATTAGCCCAACAACTAGAGGATGTAGATTAATGGTCATTTTGATCTGTGTGTTTGACTGTTCTGTTTCCCAAATCCAGCTTGGAATTGTGGACAAAAGCAAAAGAAATCTTTTTGTTTTGGGGTCTGTGGTGCTAAAATGTCCTCAAATGGTGGTCCTCCGTGGCTCAAAGGGCGAATAAGTGGGCCCTGGTGTCAAAAAGGTCGAAAACCATTGCTTCATATGAAAAACTTTGGAGTTGCCCATACACCCTGCCATTCTTCCAGCCCACCCAGTAGGGCTGGCTAAATCCGGCCCTGCAGTTTCAGACAGACAGACAGACAGACAGACAGACAGACAGACAGACAGACAGACAGACAGAAAGACAGACAGACAGACAGACAGACAGACAGACAGACAGACAGACAGGCAGGCTGGCAGGCAGGCTGGCAGGCTGGCAGGCTGGCTGGCAGGCAGGCAGGCAGGCAGGCTGGCAGGCAGGCAGGCTGGCAGGCAGGCAGGCAGGCAGGCAGGCAGGCAGGCAGGCAGGCAGGCAGGCAGGCAGGCAGGCTGGCAGGCAGGCAGGCAGGCAGGCAGGCAGGCAGGCAGGCAGGCAGGCAGGCAGGCAGGCTGGCTGGCTGGCTGGCAGGCTGGCAGGCAGGCTGGCTGGCTGGCAGGCTGGCAGGCAGGCTGGCTGGCTGGCTGGCAGGCTGGCAGGCTGGCAGGCAGGCTGGCAGGCAGGCTGGCAGGCAGGCAGGCTGGCTGGCTGGCTGGCTGGCTGGCTGGCTGGCTGGCTGGCTGGCTGGCTGGCTGGCTGGCTGGCTGGCAGGCTGGCAGGCTGGCAGGCAGGCAGGCAGGCAGGCAGGCAGGCAGGCAGGCAGGCAGGCAGGCAGGCAGGCAGGCAGGCAGGGCAGTGCTATATCTGGCCCTGTGCGATAGCACTGCCCGGTCGGGGCACTATGTTGTCGCCACCACCTCGATAGCATCTGTTTTCATTTAGTGTGGAGATGGAGGTGGTCCACGTCATGCAGGTATTCAGACTCTACTATCTAACCGTGGCGATCGATGCACCGCATCAACAAGAAGGGGGGGAAAAAACCCTGAGTGAATATAGGGTGACCATGTCCCTCTTTGCGTGGGACAGTCCCCTAATTCCCCTAAAAGTCCCCTAAAGACTTTTCAGGTGTCCCACAAATTGAGTCCCTGTCTGTCCCACATTGTAACTGACAGAGTTCAGTGGTCATAAGCTATAGGCCCCCTGGCTCAGGGGCCCCTGGGCAGGGGCGGATGTAACATTTCCCAATTAGGGGGGCAGGAGAAAATGGGGGCGGCTTCATCGCCTGTGGCGCTTCGCGCCACGGGCGATGAAGCCGCACCCATACCATTTTCAAATACAGGACTTTTATTAGGCAAGTAAAGCATCAATAATAACATCAGCTGTTGTTGAAGTTGCAACAGACACGCAGCATGCATAAAGCTAAAGGTCTGACTCAGAGAGTTTTCTGTTTTCAATGATGAAATGCTGTTGGTTTAGTTGTGTCACAACTGTAGTTATTTAGAAGCTAGAGGTTCAAATCATTTTAGATATAAGCATTTTATATTTAACATTTTAAATATATTGGGTTGTTTTGCATGCCATCGCATTTGGTGGGGCAGACTGGGCATTTTGGGGGGCATTGCCCATGCTTAGATCCACGCCTGCCCCTAGGCCTGGGCCCAACGTGCCCATTGGATAATCCTCCCCTGGAAATAAGCGGCTTTCTGTTCTCTCTTTTCTTGTGTTTTCACGTCTGATAAAATATCCCGAGAAGTAGTTCCACACTCACTCGAGGGCCACACACACATAGGACTACTGTTGTATGAATCAAAAATACCGTATTGTTCCTAATTTAAAGGGCATTTCCACCCATTGTCAGCATTTTTTCTGGGAGCATACTGTATAAATGCCACCAATAACGGGTTCATTTGGTTGCATTTGTACACTCTCAGAAAAAAAAAGAAGTGTCTAAAGAAATTGGTTGCATTTGTACGCTCTCAGAAAAAAAGAAGCATCTAAAGAAATCCATTAACATGGTGAAATACATCTTGATGATGTCATCAAGATGTTTCACCATGTTAATGATTTTCTTCAGACCTCCATTTCTAGGAAAATATTTCCATTGAAAAAAAAAACACTGTATTATATACAGGCCAATGA
Organism: Benthosema pterotum; assembly: GCA_039105355.1. NCBI lineage: Eukaryota > Metazoa > Chordata > Actinopteri > Myctophiformes > Myctophidae > Benthosema > Benthosema pterotum. The sequence goes on along the minus strand of CM076972.1, from coordinate 4,406,747 downwards.
TCTACAAGCTCAAAATGTGGCGCACTGCGAATAGAAGATGTAGATATGTAGATCACATATCTTTGATGGATTTGAATTGAAATCCTGTTTTTCTTTTTTAATATGACAAAGGACCACTTCACCTCACTAATGTACATGATAAAATACCACTAGTGTTTCGTCCCGTAGCGCTTCCCCACTTGGCCCAAGCATGCAATACTTCTGTCCCTCAAATGTACAGCTTTGGGTTGTATCAGGTCACCCTCAGTGAATGACGGCCGTGAACAAGGCAGGCTGCGTCTTATAGGAGAGAGAAGAAGGGCTGTGCACAGATAAGCACACAGTAGCACCGCCGTTCGTTGCGCTACACGATGAGGTGCAGTGATAAGGAGGCTCTACGCACGGCGACACGCCAGCCTGTATCTGACCATCTGTCATAAACACAGACCATGCTGATAAGGACATCATAAAGAGAGAGAGAGAGAAAAGAATAGGAAATATGAATTTTCCCATGCAGTGGCGCGGGGCCGGATCTAGGCATGGGCATGGGGGGGCAAATTACCCCCTAAATGCCCTGACTGCCCCACCAAACAGGTCGTGCAAAACAACCCAAGATATTTCAAAATTAAAGTGCTTATATTTAAAATGATTTGAAACACTACTACTGCTACTAACGAACTACAGCTGTGTCACCACTAAACCAACAGCATTTCATCATTGAAAACAGAAAACTCTCAGAGTCAGACCTTTAGCTTTCTGCATGCTGCGTGGCTGTTGCAACTTAGACGACTGATGCTATTATTGATGCTCATGCTAATAAAAGTCCTGTAACCGAAAATGGTATGGGTGCGACTTCATCGCCCGTGGCGCGAAGTCACAGGCGATGAAGTCGCACCCGTACCAAGACGATTATGACATGATCACTCTACGAGAGTCCAAGTGTACCTCCGCCAAATATTTCACGGAAATGGCTGAGGTACACCTTCCCCTGTCACTCTCGTAGATTTATCAAGTCAGAATCGCAAACACCTCTACAAATCTTGTGTTAGGGTACGGTAATGTCCTTTAGAGGTACAACAATGTACCAATACCATCTGTACTGCACTTGGGTACGCCTGGGGCGTCAATTCAGTTGTACCTTTTAGGTACAAATGCCCCCCCCCCCCCCCCCCCCCCCCTTTATTTTTCTGTGTGTAGTGTTATGTTTCTCTTCTTCGTTTTTTGGCTAATCTCCCCTACTATGGAGTGTGGTGACCATATATGGAGTCCCTCCCTGTTCTCAGTGAAATGGATTGTTACACCCCTAAAGTACTGTGTGTGTAATTCAATTCACACACACACACTTGCACATGCTGCACATGCGGCCTGTGCACCCCCCCCCCCCCCCCCCCCCCGCCCCACCCCCGCTCCCACCCCCGGCAAACCATGCATAGGGAGAAAGGAAGAAGAAAGAAAAATAAGCCTTCCATGCATTGTGGTTGAAATATGACATGGATACCACCACCCAGCCACAAAGGACCCCCGCCTGTCGTTCACCCACTGACAGAGAGAGAGAGAGAGAGAGAGAGAGAGAGAGAGAGAGAGAGAGAGAGAGAGAGAGAGAGAGAGAGAGACAGAGAGAGAGAGAGAGAGAGAGAGAGAGAGAGAGAGAGAGAGCTTTGTGAATACCTGATGAGCTCTCTCTCTCTCTCTGTATTTCCCAATAGGAGGTTCAATCAGACCTCTCTAGGAGAGAGCAGCCTCCTCATGTCTCATCCTCAACAGCTTCCTATCCCTCCTCTGCTCCAGGGCCGGATCTAGGCATGGCCATGGAAGGGGGGCTAGCTCTGACCTCCCCACCAAACAAAAAGCAACAAAATGCCTATACAGTATATTTAAAATGATTCTAAACACTATGATTCTCACCCAGTGCCAATTCCTATGTGATCCTGGCTCTACATGTGATCCTGGGTTCTACACATCCTCCACCAACCTGGGGAGGCAGCGGACTGGCCTCATGCTTCCTTCAAGGCATGAGGAGTCCAAGCTGCCTTCTTTTCACCTGACAGGGGGAGTTTCCCTGGTTGGACGTGTGGAAGGAACACGTTATTCCATCCAGTTCCAGTCCCCTCCATCTGGCAGCCTGGCTGGCCACGGGGAAGCAGTGTAGAGCCTAGGATTACTGCATGTTTTTTATACCCTAGGGCAGTGTTTTTTAACAGGTGGTCCAGGGACCACTGGTGGTCCCTGGAGGTGGTCCCCAGCTAAGTTGGTTAACCAGATGTAACTCTTGAGAACGTAAAAATGAAACCAAATGGACCCTTACGGGTCCATTTGGTTTCATTTTTACACTCTCAAGAGTTAAAATATTCATCATCTGAATTAGCCCTACAGTCTACACAACTAGAAGATGGACAAAAGCAAAAGAAATCTTTAGTTTTGGGGTCTGTGGGGCTAAAATGTCCTCAAATGGTGGTCCGTGGCTCAAATACTGAATAAATGGTGGGCCCTGGTGTCAAAAAGGTTGAAAACCCCTGCCTAGGGGACACGGGGAGAACATGCGAACTCCACCCCAATTGCCGCCCCAATTGGGAAAGGTTACATCCAGGCCTGCTGCTGTGCTCTCTCTCTCTCTCTCTCTCTCTCTCTCTCTCTCTCTCTCTCTCTCTCTCTCTCTCTCTCTCTCTCTCTCTCTCTCTCTCTCTCTCTCTCTCTCTCTCTCTCTCTCTCCCCTCATATCCTCCTATCTGCAGCTGTCACCATGCAGACAGACCTATACTGTAGGGCCCACTTTGGCTAAACAAGAGATGTGAAGATCAGAAGGCCAATCTGCCTTGAGAGGTATAAAACACAGGAGGATTCCTCCCCCCTGTCCCCCTGCCCTGCCTGCTCCGGCTTACTGCTTTAGAACCAAGGACGTGCTGAGGGGGGAGTCGACAGCTATAGGTGGAGAGGTTTGGGGGGGGTGGAGGGGAGGGGGGCGCTGCCACTTGTTCAATCGTATGCAAATGTGATTAATGGTGACGGGACAGTCCATGACTCATACACCAGGACTGTCAAACTCAACTATGCACACACGGACCAAAATGGAAAAGTTGGTACAAGTCGAGGACCGGAGCAGCTGGGCTGTGTTTCAACACATGGCACCGGTTGGATATCCCAGGCAAACAGGCCCTGGCAAGTAGGGGCGTCCCTATACTGTATCCTTTTTTGTCGTGATCAGATGCTATCGGTATTGCCAGTCTAACCAGTGATCAGACACACGGGTAAGGGGTTGACACTATGTAAAATGTTGGGCTATGTGGAGTTTGCTTTGGAGTTGCCCAAGTGCATTTGAGTGATGCCTAGATTTGATATGACTTACACAAATGGAAATCATCTAGAATAGAAGATTATGATCCTGTGTTTTTATTTTATTTTGTTTTTCCTGTGTCTCAGCTGTCTCCATAGTGTGACGCTCTGGAATCATTTGTTTGAAGAGCGGCGCGGCGCAGATGCAATATCAAGTATACACAAGATGAAGTCTGTACAGCCATGACAGGAATGAGATTCTGGCTTTTCAAGTAAATGGTGTTAGTCACGCAGAAACACAAATTCTCCACCAACATTTGAGGTCAGGGTGTTATGTAACACAAAAAAACTAAAGCATTGCTCTGTATCTAAATTCTGATCAACAGTTACACCCTCTGAGCTGCAGGGCTCCACACAAACCAAAGGAAATGGCAGATCTAGAGTACAAGCTCCCAACATTTTGCAGTGTGGCTTATTGTGAGCTTGTAGATCGGCTATTTTAGTTATGAATTTAGTGTTACAGCATGGTGTTATATGGCCATTTAACTGTGAATGTTAAAGAGTTAAATGCCCCCTAAAAAGCATTCTGCGTTGTGTTGTGGAATGAAGTTGCAGACAACGTCTCTCGTCACTGACAGTTTAATCTGGTAAAACACACAGACGTACCTGGCCAGTCTCATATGTCTGTGTTACACACCCAAACCATGAGTACGGCTATAATAGAATTAACAATGTGACCAAGATTTTTATGAACAGTTTACAGGTTAATATGGCAATATAACTACTTGAAAACATGTACAAAACCTCACCACTGGGTGTTGGTACACATTTAGCATGTTTAGAATAACTAGTATTTATCACAGTTACATATGGATCCTTGCGGGTCCGTTTGGTTTCATGTTTACAGTCTCAAATCAAATCAAATCAAATCAAATCAAATCAAATCAAATCAAATCAAATCAAACTTTATTTATGGAGCACTTTACAACAATGGGATTGCCCAAAGTGCTGTCCAGGATATAAAGAGCTGTACCAGGATATCAAGAGTTCAAGAGTTCAATTATTCACCATGTGAATTAGCCGAAGTCTACACAGCTAGAGAATGTAGAAGATTAATGGTCATTTTAATCTGTATGTTTGACTGTTTGGTTTCCCAAATCTAGCCTGGAATTGTGGACAAAAGCAAAAGAAATCTTTAGTTTTGGGGTCTGACTGTGAGGCTAAAATGTCCTCAAATGGTGCCCCGTGGCTCAAATTCTGAATAAACAATGGGCCCTAGTGTCAAAAAGGTTGAGAACCACTGCTTCATTATGACAAACTTTGGAGTTGCCCATACACCCTGCCATTCTTCCAGCCCACCCCAGTAGGTCTTGCTAACTCCGGCCCTGATGCACACACAGCCATGAAAACATGCAACGCCGTGCAATAGTGTGACACCATCATCCCTCTGGATGCATAATGATGACTCTGAGATCACACCAGTGTGTTCACCAGGGAGCGTCTGAACATGAGTGTAAACACTGGTGACAGAGTTATGAGGCAGTGATGTTTCTAGAAGTGAACTTACAACTATTTATGTTCCCAAATTATGGGAACTATTTTCCCAAACAACAGGCCAACAGCACGTGCACCAAGGCCCACCCCAGGTGAGTCTGATTGGACGAAGAAGAAGGTCCCTCTCAACCTGATTAAAATGAAAGGCTTTTCTCCCAAAGCCCCAAACTGAGGCTACGTTTACACGGAGACTATGTGAACAGAAGACGCAAAAGTGGCGTCGCGTCTTCACTTATTATTTCGCGTCTAGACGAGCGTTCTCATGAGGAAATCTGTGTGCATACAGTGACGCAAAAGTGTGTAGAAATCCATTGGGCGCGCTGCCCTGTGCCCCCGCCGGGCGCACTTTCTCCGCGGCGGTGCTTCGCGACCGGCTCTGGGTCGGCCTGGAAGGGTCCGGCCTAGGGTTTAATACCGGGACCCGTCTTCCGGAGGTTATCATTTCTTTCTCAATTTTTCCACACAAATCGTGTTTTTCCAATATCTGTGAGTGGTAAAATCAAATCTATAACCCTCGCATAAGTTCCAAACATCACTGATAATCAGACTATGCAGCGAGGGGGCTATGAACAGGAGCACAATATTGGCGACACGTGGTCTAAATGCGAGCAGTCAGGACTCAGGACTATGGACCGCACGAATGCCGCATCCTCCTTCATTCATTGAATCAGATGCAGACCAGCTTACTAGCAAAAATATGAACGTCTGAACTCTGAAGAGAACGTTGGGCTTCCCTATACTACATGGACTTATTTTCCTCGCGACAGATTGTCCCTGTTCTACAACTTATTGTATCACACGGCCACTCAGCGAGCAATGTGAAATAACTTACAACACAGGTAAAAAAAAAAAAAAAAAAAACACCCCCCCCCCATGTCCACCGAGGCTATTAATATTACAATATTACAATATATACAAAATAAGTTATATAACTTGCATCCCGTAACTTGTCATGTCAGACAGCGACTAAAACATGCGTAGTCAACAACGCTTCGTTTGCATTGATGAGCTGGAAACGCAGCTGCAATCAATAGTATTAAATGCCCTTATGCCCATACCAAATATTTGTTCGTCAAGCCTCAATCATCGTATCTTACGCGATGTACAAGAGCACTTTTGAGGCGCGTTCTACCATCGTATCCTCTTGATGTGCAGACAACCTTATTATGCGATATCCAAGACCACATTTGAGACGCGCTGTCAGCCTCTCTCTCTCTCTCTCTCTCTCTCTCTCTCTCTCTCTCTCTCTCTCTCTCTTTTCTCTCTCCCCGATGTCCTAACCTTCCAATAAGTAGCCTATTTTGCGTGCCGCATTGCTAATATTTGTGTAACCGGCTTACATTTGTATTTGATATTGTTCATATTTCAACACGAGTCGCCCAAAGCGCCTGCGTTGCCTAGACAACGTGAGCAGAACAGCCAGTTTTGCGTCTTGGCCTGTTTAGGCGGAGACGCTGCGCTGGAGCGTATACAACTTTTCCACTTTCAAGGGTGGTTTGAGATTTTTGCGTCTTCAAGCCCAAAAAACGCCGTCACCATATAAACGAAAGGCACTTCTGATAAAATATTTTATCGTCTTTACTCGCAAGCGTCTCCGTGTAAACGTGGCCTGAGACTATATTTTTTTGACCACCAGGGGCTCACTGGGGACAAGGTAGGGAACACCATATTATAGTGTCCAAAAAAGAAGAAAAATATTATCCATGAAATAAAGGGAAAAATGTTTTGAATCAGGGGCGGATGTAACATTTCCCAATTGGGGGCGCAGGAGAAAATGGTATGAGGGCGGTGCGATGAAGTCGGACCCATACCATCTTCAGTTACAGGACTTTTATTAGTCAGGTAAAGCATCAATAATAGCATCAGTTGTTGTTGAAGTTGCAACAGACACGCAGCATGCATAAAGCTAAAGGTCTAACTCAGAGAGTTTTCTGTTTAGAATGGTTTAGTGGTGCCACAATTGTAGTTGGTTCGTACAGTAGCAGTAGTACTGTTTCAAATCGTTTTAAATATAAGCAGTTTAATTTGAAATATCTTGGATTGTGTTGCATGCCATCATGTTTGGTGGGGCAGACTGGGCATTTAGGGGGGGGCATTACCCCCTCCCATACCCATGCCTAGATCCGCCCTGTTTTGAATTAAGCAAAATCACTGAATATGCCTTTGAAAGTTGTTTTCATTTTGGAACAGAAGCAGCTGCTCTCTGTGTCTGTATTCTACATCTATCTTCCACACTCACTATACACTGGTGCCAGTAGGAGGGAATGATATCTGTGCCCAACTGTGGCATCACCAGGATTTTCTAAGCAAGCGGTGAAGAGATGAGCCGGTTCGAATGAGGATATACCCGAGTGTCACTGACTGTGGTTTTTATAAACAGCTTTGAGTGTGCTGTGCTGCCTGGTGTAACATAACAACATAACAACATTAACAGGCTAAGCAGCCTAGTGTTGTCACGGCTGGCACTAATGAAACAAGACACTACATGGTCAGGTGCTCCGGTGCAGGATTAGTACTTAACGTCAAAACATATAAACATCACAGGATGATGCAACCGACGCAGGTAAGGTGATGCGTGACTCTCTTTACTGGAAGACAAACGTTTACAGTTGAAAAGAGGTGAAGTATATACAGTCGGAGTGGATACATTTGTAAACAGAGTCAAATTGCATTGTTTTATAAATAACAGGGAATAGAGCTTATTTTCTTTTCCCTTTATTTAAACCAATGGTTTTCAACCGGTGGTCCAGGGACCATCAGTGGTCCTTGAAAGGGTTCCAGGTGGTCCACAGGCTAAATGATGGACAGTCGGTTAACCAGATGTAACTCTTTGAGAGTGTTCATTTGATTAACTCTAACTCTTTCTCAAGAGTTAGAATATCCATCATGTGAATCAGCCCCAAGTCTACACAACTAGAGAAGGTAGAAGATTAATGGTGATTTTTGTATGTTTGACTGTTTTGTTTCCCAAATCCAGCCTGGAATTGTGGACAAAAGCAAAATAAATCTTTAGGGTCTGTGGGATACTGCATAAATGGTGTGCCCTGGTATCAAAAAGGTAGAAAACCGCTGTTTTAAACAAATAGCAGGTAACACAAGCAATGTTGTGCATCATGGTAGATTGACAGCTGAGTCAGCTGACAGTAGCAACAGAGCAGATACTTTTCTGTGTTGTTCATAATAATAAGGCAGTCATGGCTCAGGGACGGATTTAGCCAGCCTATACTAGGGTGGGCTGGAAGAATGGCAAGTTGGGCAACTCCAAAGTTTTTCATATGAAGCCGTGGTTTTCAATCTTTTTGACACTAGGGCCCACTATTAATTTTGAGCCACGGACCACCATATGGACCCGCATATGATTTCATTTTTACACTCTCAATGAGTTACTGTACATCTGGTTAACCAACTTTCCATCCAGCCCTGTTATGGCTATTGCTCGCTGTGTGTGTGCATGCACATCTGTCTGTCTGTCTGTCTGTCTGTCTGTCTGTCTGTCTGTCTGTCTGTCTGTCTGTCTGTCTGTCTGTCTGTCTGTCTGTCTGTCTGTCTGTCTGCTATCATAGCTTCAATTTGGAGGAGCTTTGTTGTCTGCTGTGATTGACAGGTATGCCTAAATATGCAACTTGCAACTGACTGTTCTTTGATTATGAACTGCACTGTCTGCCAGGCAGCGTATGTTCTCTGTAGAGTATGAGTCTGTTGTACTTCTGCTTATGTGGACATAATTAAAGTAGTAGAGCCTAAAGTAGTAAAAGTGTTGTGAAGTTATACTTACTGCAAGCTGGCAACGATGCTATATGAAAACCCTGGGCTATCCAAGTAGTAAATAGTATACAGCCCTTTTCATTTTTAAATAGGTTCAATTTTCCGACAGTACCAAGGTACCAGTGGCATTTCTAAGCAATTTGGAGCCCCAGGTAAGATTTTCCCTGGAGCCCCCCCTTACCAAATCTCCTGGGACGTAGGCACAGTAAAATGGCGGCCCCTAAGGGATATGAAACTAAAGAACATATTATGGCCTAGATTTTCGCCACCGCTAAACGCCTTATCCCTTAACTTCTTTACCTTTTTAAACTATTTAAACTATTTAAAAAACAGTTTTCAATAGTTCAAATGGCCAGTCTACAAGCTCACAACGTGTCAATAGATTGTCACATTGAAATATTACCAAAAATAGTAAAAAAAAGGATAAGGGGTTTGGGATAAGGGGTTTAGCATGTAATGAAACTGGAGCCCTATATGTGTTTTAAATGTTCAATTCTAGTTATAGAGGACAAGTATAATGTATTTATCCATATGAGGCTTATTAGCCTGGGATCCTTTTAAAGCATGTCTGGTGGTCACCCCGGTGCCCCACCTCCACTCATGGCCGCCCCAGGCAACTGCCTAGTCTGCCTAATGCCAGAAACACCCCTGTAAGGGTCTCTCTACTGTAGGCCATAATATATATATATATATATCATAAAGTAGTGGGTCAAACTGCATAACTAATAGGTCAATTTGGAGCTACGATTCCCTACCCTTCCTTATCACATGACATAAAAATAAACAAAAACACAATATATTTTATCATGACTTACAGACCTCGATCACAACTGGTCACAAATGTTGAAAATAGCTGTGATTAAAATGATCTTTTCGGGGCGATTAGTGGGCGATACACGCAAAAGCCAATGAAATTCAAGCGAGTAAAAGCGACACTCGCTGTTCTGTTACATTTGTTCATTTCATGTTTGGGTGTTTTATTTTGAAAAAAAAAAATGCAATTTCTTTGTTTAAGCAGGAAGTAGGCTTCAGTTTTTGTCACGTGACACACGTCATTTGACCTGTTTCAGGAAGTGCTCTGGATCTATAGATCCTCATGCAGAGCAGAGCTCCTGTATTCTGTATCTGCTGACATCTGCTCTAATGTTCCTCCAGTCGTAGCATCCTTGGTATGTATGTGATCTTTTCATCTGGTGAATCATTGCAGATCATCAAGGCCAGATTTAGCTATAGCTCTTGTGTGCTGGAAGAATGCCAGGGTGGGCGAAAAGTGGGACGCAAAGTTTTTCATATGAAGCAGTGGTTTTCAATCTTTTTGACCCCAGGGCCCACTACTTATTCGGCATTTGTGCCACGGACCACCATTTGAGGACATTTTAGCCCCACAGACCCCAAAACTAAAGATTTATTTTTATTTTGTCCACAATTCCAGGCTGGATTTGGAAACAAAACAGTCAAACACACAGATCAAAATGACCATTAACCTTGGGCTAATTCACATGATGAATATTTTAACTCTTGAGATGGCGTAGACATGAAACCAAATGGACCCGTAAAGGTCCATTTTGTAATGGGGGCTCATGGAAAGTCTTCTGTGACGTCATACCTATGACAGGCACAGTAAAATGGTGCCACCTAGGGATGAAATTAAGAACTATTTTTAAACTAAAGAAGATACAGTATTATGTGTTAATAGTTCAGTTCTAGTTATAGAAGACAAGTATAATGTGTGTATCCATATGAGGCTTATTAGCCTGGGATCCTTTTAAAAAAGTATGTCTGGTGGTTGCCCCATCCCCTCATTGCACCCCAGGTCTCCCTAGTCCTAGCCTTGTCTCCCTAAAGGCAAAAACGCCCCTGCCCAGAACGAGCACTGCATGGCACCATTTCATCGTTAAATGCGACCTTTGCCCACAAATTGCAACGAAACAAGAGCTCCAGATTGTATGCTGCTCCTTTGAGAGCAAAACGTGCAAATGATGGAGGTTGACGAGGGCACAGCCTGTGTGTGTGTGTGTGTGTGTGGGGGGGGGGGGTTGTGCTGCGAGACGCGACCGCAGCAAGAACAAGGAGTCGCCGCGAGGGTGTTTGTCAGAGCGGTAGGAGGTGTTAATTGGCTACATCTGTGTGCTGCTGCTGCTGCGACCGCGACTTGGTTTTTGGCAGCTCATATCTGTTTTAGTTTTAGTCCCAGGGACGTTTTTGCCATTAGGCAGAGTAGGCAGTTGCCTAGGACGCCATGAGGGGAGGGGGCGACCACCAGACATGCTAATGAGCTTCATATGGAATAAATACATTATACCTGCACTTGTCCTCTATAACTAGAATTGAATATTTAAAACACGTATATGTTTAGGTTTAAAAATAGTTAATAATTTTATCCTTTTAGGGGGTGTCGTTTTACAGAAATTTTTCCCTGGAGCCCCCGCTCCAATGGACCCTTACGGGTCAATTTGGTAAGGGGGGGCTCCAGGGAAAATCTTGCCTAGGACTCCTAATTGCTCAGAAACGCCACTGTTTAGTCCTATATTTTTCCTTTAGTTTTAGTCACGTTTTTGTCACCTGGAATGTTTTGTCAAATAAGTGTGTTTTGCCGACTACAGTGGAGCCATTCGCCAAAAATGACTCCTTAATGGTTGTCATTTCACACTCTACGGAGCGTAAAAAGAAAAACTAAAGCTGATCTTGAGAGGGTATAATGAAACCGCAACCTTCACGGGGTCCAGTTGGTCATTTTACATTCTCAAGAGTTAAATTATTGGTTCACTGCCATTTTATACTGAAGTACCAGGTCAGAAAATATTTGTCGTCCCCCAAGTGCCACCATAATAAATGGTGTTTAAATACAGGAGCGTATAGATCTGCTCTTTTGGTTCCTAAAACAATAACAGATACTATACTTTGGAGGCCATCACGACAGAGGCTGTAACCACCTGCTACACCTCTTCATATGGTTCTAAAGGCCCTGATTCACCAGCAACATTTTCATCAATATCAACTAGCAATACCAACATCAATGTGCAACATGATGAGACACATGGCAACAGGCAACACCTTCTATTAATTAAACAGGGATTCCATCCATTTTATTTATTTTTTTCTGAGAGTGTACAAATGGAACCAAATGGACCCTAGCGGGTCCATTTGGTTCCATTTGTACACTCTCAGAAAAAAAAAAGGTCAGACTAGAGGTCAGACTAAAAAGTTATAAAATGTTCTGTCCAGTGAGGCAGCAGCAGCCATGTTGTTTTGAGAAAACTATCTGTGGGAGTCTGGGAGAAAGGATCACATGACGCCAAGGAGGGCTGTGATTGGAGGATTCCGAAATGTTGACCAGTAGAGGGCGCTAATGATCTGACTTTTCTGAGCAACCAAAAGTTTATAATTTTCTATAGAAAAGTTAAAAGTCCATGTTGATAGCTGAGGTTGCTTGTTGATATTGATGAAAACATTGCTAGGTGTATCAGGGCCTTTAACATTGGTGTAATGGCCTGAGGCAGCCAGAGGCAGATCTAACGTTTACACTGATGTCCTAAACACAATTTCTCTTGTTTTGTCCTTTGTTCTGTCCTGAGGGCTCAAGTCAGTCCAGTCAGTCTGTGTTGTTTTCAATGCATTTACAGGCGTGCACGGCGTGCGTGCATGTGCATGCTGGCTACACTTGATACTAGTGGGTGCATGCTGATTGGCGTGTGCGCCCACAGTGGTTATGTTGGTGTGTTTGCTTGTGCCCGACCGTGCGCGTGTCTTTTTTTAGGCAAGTGTGGACTTTTATTAGGCAAGTAAAGCATCAATAATAACATCAGTTGTTGTTGAAGTTGCAACAGACACACAGCATGTATAAAGCTAAAGGTCTGACTCAGAGAGTTTTCTGTTTTCAATGATGAAATGCTGTTGGTTTAGTGGTGACACAGCTGTAGTTAGTTAGTAGCAGTAGTAGCGTTTCATATGATTTGAAATATAAGCACTTTAATTTGAAATATATTTGAAATTTGAGTCTTTTGCATGGCATCATGTTTAGTGGGGCAGTCAGGGCATTTAGGGGGCATTGCCCGGGCGTATGGTCCCGTCATTACCCACCATGGATGTAAATAGAAGCCCTCCAACAACTTGGCTTTTTATCACGCTCTTACAAGTAGGCTACAAGCACCCACAGATGTGTGTGTGTGTGTGTGTGTGTGTGTGTGTGTGTGTGTGCGCGTGCGCGCGTGCGTGCGTGCGTGCGTGCGTGCAACCGCCGCATGTATGCTGGATATTGTACTGGCTGCCATTATACACACACACACACACACACACACACACAGAGCAATAACTGTGACATCTACAGAAACTCATGGACCGTTCCCCTCAGGGCACAGATCTCTGCACCACGATAATAGCATCAGTGGTGGTTGGACAAAATGTGTAGGAGCCCGGTAGTGATGGGTCCCGTGGGTTTTCCTGCGGGCTGGGTGGACGGATTAAGATTTTGGCACAATTAGTGGGCTGGCGGGCGGGGCGGGGCGGGTTGCCCCCCCCCCCCCCCCCAAAAGGACGAGAAAAAAATCATTCCGGTACTTTTCCTGAAAGCATCATATTGTTCTATTCTTCATCAATGTGTGTTGCTTATGAAAGGGAGTTTAGCTCCCTTCTTTGGAGCTAAAATGTCGTCAAATGGCTCAAATGCTGAATAAATGGTGGTCCCTGGTGTCAAAAAGTTTTAAAACCGCTGGTTTAGAAGGGTTATTTTATGGATGCAAATGAAATTAATAACAGTGACACGAACCGTGTGCATCACTGTTCTGTTACCCCCCCCAAGCCCCCCCAACCCTCAACCCGCCGGAGGGGGGCTGAGCTTGAGCCTCTTAGCGAACATGCGGACACTCAAGCTCAATAAAGATAATCCTCCCCTGTCCACATCACACCTGACCGAAGACCATTGATATTTCATCATCTGAAATTCCGTTCTTGAAATACATTGCATTTTTATGACACTTTGATGTCTTCTGACCATGCAAAGACTCATTTGCATGCACAGTAGATGGTGTGTTTTTGTATTTTCTAAATCTATTTGAAAATAAGTTTCTGACAGGCCTGGTATAAGTGGTCAATGTTAACTTAAAGACTCTGTAAAAAAATGTCAATGTTTGGGGAGGCCATGCATGCATATCTGGGAATACGCTATCTGACCACAGTCCATACTAGCTGCTTTTACCAGCAGCACTCACCTCCCTACAGATAAGGAATTGATTGGTCTATAGTGTATATAAAAGTCAACAGCAACAAGACTGCATAAACAAACTTTTTTCAATTGGACGGACTTCGATCATGAATCACTTGGCCGCCATGCGAGAGAGGAACGCCGAGACGATATCTAGCTCACTCACAACTCTCTGTTAAAAGGATCCCTGGCTAATAAGACACGTGCCTTAAAACACTATAGTTGCCTTCAATAACTAAAACGTACAGATAAAACAGCTTAAATACTTTATTTCTTTTATAAATAGAGAATCTTTCACTCAATAGGAGGTGCTCCTGTCGCAGGATGATGATGTCACATGAGCATGTTCATCCATATATTATAGAGCTAGACCACACATGGACATATGACATCATCAACCTGCGTCAGGAGCAGTTCCTGTTGAGTGAAATATTCTCTATTTATGATAACCATTATAATTAACCATTAATTTAGTGTGCTGCGATCATTTCCACCCAGACTGGGTGTCAGGCGCACATGACGTCACCAGACTTCATAGTAGAAGCAGCGAAGGTATGTCACATACTGTACTTCTACTGAGACTAATGATAGTGCTGTCAAAAAATAAGAGGTTTGATTAGATTTTTTTATCGTTTCGTTTAGATCGGGTGTCGCCCAGGTGGTCCCCAGACTAAATGATGGAAAGTTGGTTGACCAGATGCAATTCTTGGGGAGTGTAAAACATGAAACCAAATGGACCCTTTCCATTGCCTAAAATGGACGCGGACGAAAATGAAAGTCTTGGTGTCGACACTACAGCGAAGCTAAATATTGTACCCAAGTGCTAGCCTGACCTCAGTCTGAATTGTCACTTCATTTCAGTTCATTATTCAGACTGAAGTCCCTCTCCACCATAGCAGTTTCTAGGAAGTCCTGGGCATTGTCAAAGCAGCAGTCTTTACTGTGATTGGTTTGACGTTGTGAACAAAGTGAGTGACAGGGGTGTTGGCCAATCAGGTGCTGGGATTGGATGACGACGTTAGGAACGAAGTGAGCGACAAGGCTGTTGGCCCATCAGGTGCTGGAATTGGATTTCCAACCAGCACAAACCGCCCCAAAGGCAGGGAAGCCAGTCCTTGTATCACAGGGAAAAAATAAGCCATTCATTTTTAAGGTGCTGAGCCAGGCTACCCAAGTACTGTTTTCAGTTCGTAGTTGGTCACTGGTCAGTCCTTCGGTTGGTCGGTCGATGGACCGCTTTTGGACCGCAATGGACCCTGGATAATAAGACAAATACTGTATGCCTTAACCCATTAAGGACGGGAATCCATATTTGGACCCTGTACAGTATGTACAGTATTCAAATATTCAATTTGTTTTTATGCTGATATATAAATATTTATTTTTTTTCAAAAACCTTAGGCCTAAATAACACTGTACTTGCCTTCTATAAGCAAACTAGCAACTAGATCAACACTTGGTAGAGTGCAAACTGGGCCATTGCCTAATTGTGCATGAACAGAATGAGCTAATACTTATAACTATATCAGCCCTTTTTTGGTCATATCCATATCAGCAAATACCTTTAATACCTTGAATGGAACCTTCAATATTGAGGCCGTATCATATCGTGAGGTATAAGTGAATTGTCCCACGCCAAGCCTGACGCGTGTCGTGAGCCGGTAGATGTGTTGTCTTCTCTGCACAGCTCTGTAGATGTGCTGTATGTTGTTCTGTGTGCGACTGAAGCGGAGGTGGAGGGCGGGGAGGCTCTAGGCACCGCCAGCCCACCCCCCCACCCACCCACCAACACCAGGGACCCCCAGCACATGTCAGCCAGGGGCGGATCCGGCCCTGATGTCAGCCCTCAGGCTGTGAGGAAATGGATGTGCTTCATTTCAAGCAGCTCCATAATGTCTGCAGGGGAGGTGGTGGGGGGACCACTCCTCTCCCCAGGGCCAGCCTGCACTGCTGTATTAAAACTGTCCATCGTCTTTGCGGTCGCATCTTTGCGCCTTCTCCATCGACTCCTCTCACCAGCGGGGGAGGGGGATGGAGGGGATGGAGGGGAGGGGGGTCCATGTCTCACAATGTCTGAGGCAGGCTGGGTGGATAGAGAAGTGCCGAAATAACATGATGACGGGGCAAGAGAGGGGAGCAGTGTTGGGCAATATATTACTTAGGAGAGTAATATCTTCACTTTGCTTACGAGGCTTTAGAACAGTGGGTTTTCAACCATTTTGATACCAGCGCCCACTATTTATCCAGAATTTCGAGCCACAGACCACCAATTGATGACATTTTAGCCCCATGCAGAGACTATCAAAAACTAAATATTTATTTTGCTTTTGTCCACAATACCAGGCTGGATTTGTCAAACACACAGATCAAAATGAATGCTGGTGTGGCCACTTGGTTAATTTGTGCCCACCTGACCTGTTACAGTCTGGTATTGTGGACAAAATCAAAATAAATCTTTAGTTTTGGGGGTCTGTGGGGCTAAAATATCATCAAATTGTGGTCCGTGGGTTAAATGCCAAATAAATAGTGGATTGAAAACCACTGCTACATATGAAAAACTTTGGAGTTGCCCACCCTGCCATTCTTTGTGCCCACCCTAGTAGGGCTGGCTAAATCTGGCCCTGATGTGATGCACAACCTATGTAAAGTGCCTTGGATAAAGGCACTATATAAATGCACTGTTTACCATAACTTCCCTAAGTTCCCCCTCCCACCAGACTCTATAATAGACTTCATTTGTAGTCGACGATTGTGTTTGTGAGTTTTGCAGGTGGATATTGCTGCACTGCTCTCCTCTGAAAATGGCTGACAGCTGATTTGTCACAAACAGGACAGACCATGAAATTGTGAGCCGTCTGACAATTCTTGACGTTTCTTCATCCGTCTGAGTATCCGTCTGAGTCGTGCGGCTCAACAACTCTGTTTGGTTTAAACGCCACGGACGCCAAATTAAGGTGTCAAGTTGCACATTTGATTCTTTCAACGTTAAATAAATCAGCACAGGTCGAACCAGGTCTCCGCATAAGTTCTACAGCGAAGCTAAATATTGTACCCAAGTACTGTGGTTTGTGGTCGGTCAGTCCTTCAGTTAGTCGGTCGATACCACTTTTTAACGTTATGGACCCCAAAGCCTTTTAAAAAAGCCGTAAACAAGGTAAACAAGCTTGTTTACATGTGCCATAGACGTAGAGACGAAATTTGTTTACTCACATTGATCAATCAACTTTAGCTTCTTCGGCTAACGTTGGGATCACTCTCTCGTAAATAATGTCCAAAGGCTGAACGCGCATCCTTTGGACCATTTAGTCACATGTCTCTGAGTCTGAATATTGTGAAAAAATATATATGCAACTTCCATACAACCAATCAAACAACTTACTTACTTACTTACTGCATATGAATGACACTCTGGACCAAGTGGAGGCACTACAGGCTGGAAAAGTGGCACCCAAGGAGTTAAAAGGATCCCTGGCTAATAAAACAATCATGCCTTAAAACACTATACTTGCTTTCTATAAGTAAAACGTAAAACTAAATAGATCATCACTCGGTGTGCGCAAGTGGGCCATGGCCTAATCGTGCGTGAGCAGAGTGAGCTAATACGTATAACATTATTTACGTCTTACGTCACCATTATGTCATCGCATAAACCGGCTAATCGGAGTACTCTTGGTGAAAGACAACCACCGAGCACCGCGCACCGAAAAACTCGCAACTCTTCTACTACGGCTCAACGATAGTAACACAATGACGACATCATCCAACGCCACCAACATTTAAAAGTAATCACAAGCTGCGACCCACTAAAGGTGTTTTTTATATCCCCCGACTGACGGTCCTAACCCCCAAAGCTCCGTTTTAAAACCAGAAAATAACCGTTTCCCCTCCCTGTTTTTTCCTCCCCCAGAGAAGATGCGTTACGTGGCGAGCTACCTCCTGGCCGTCCTGGGCGGCAACGCCAAGCCGTCTGCGCGGGACATCAAGCGCATCCTGGGCAGCGTGGGCATCGAGGCCAACGACGAGCATCTGGACAAGGTGGTGGGCGAGCTGAGCGGGAAGAACATCGACACCGTCATCGGCTCGGGTCTGAGCAGGCTGGCGGCCGTGCCGGCGGGCGGCAGCCTCGGTGGTGGAGGTGTCGGAGGAGGGGTGGGGTCGGCAACAGGTAACGCCGTGTCCGCAGCCGCGTCCAAACCGGCGGAGGAAGCGAAGAAGGACGAGAAGAAGGAGGACTCGTCAGAGTCGGACGACGACATGGGCTTTGGGCTCTTTGATTAAACAGGTCAGGACCCCTGTCAAACCTACACACACCACCCACTTAAAGAAGCGCCACCCCGTGGCTGCATTTGGAACTGCACTGCATGAGTGCAGTGCAGTTCCAAATGCAGTGCAGTGTGCAGTGCAGTTCATGCACGTACAGGTATGTGCATGAATTCAAATAGACCTGGTTGGCAACAACTGTACCAGGGACCCCTTAGGGTTTTTTTTTAATCCCACTGATTCTTATTTTCCCCCGTTTCGACCGTTATCAAGCGATAATTCCCAGGATGCTGCTTATTAAGCAGAGTTCCTCGCCAAGGCATGTTGTCTGGGAGCCTACTGACACGATTCCATTCATAAGACGAAAACCCGGAAATCCTCGATCAGTTGCCTTGTTTTAAGCGTGGCGACGTGCTGGAGGTTATGTTTAGGGTTAGGCTCAGAGGAGGCGAGTATATTGACCAAAACGATCGCAATAAAGTGGCCGAATGTGCGTTAAAACGGATTGCATCACAATGCGCGTGCGGTGCAGTCAGGGGACGGATTTGAGGACGCTTATCAAGTCAGACGGCTGGCAGCCAACATGCCAGGTGGAGGAACTCTGCTTAATAAGCAGAATACTGGGAATACTCGCTTGGTTTACGGTAGAATCTGCTGTTATTTTCAATTCTCTCAGATGTGAAGTCAATGTGCATTTAACCCAGAGAGTCTCAGATGGATACAAATGGACCCAACACTTCCCTGAGATACAGATACTGTACTTACGGTTGGTTCCATTGGCTTCCTAACTAACCATTTAGCCCAGGGACTAAAGATCTCAACGGGCCTGAAAATGAAGGCCCGGCCCTACCCGGCCCTAACAGTTCAGGCCCTAGGCCCTACCCGGCCCTACTAAATGGAATAGATTTTAGGCCCTACCCGGCCCTAAACTGTCGGGGTTGGGCAAAATTTGAGAATTCGCCACAGATTAAAATTGAAATGGCAATCAGCACCAACTTCATAATAGGTAAATACAGAAAATAACTATTATTCTTACTATATTAAAATAATCCAATATATATTATTTTTTCATGGGGCCGAAGGCCCTACCCAGCCCTATTGATTAGGATAGATTTTCGGCCCTACCCGGCCCTAAATGTCGGGTCGGGCCTGTTCGAGTTCGGTTCTGGTCGGGTTCGGGCAGAGTTTGAGAACTCTACCAGGGACCACCTGGAACTCAGCGTTTAAGGCAGGGGTGTCAAACTCATTTTGGGGTGGGGGCCGCATTGGACTTAATGTGACTTCATGGGGGCCGGAGCACCGCGGTGCCAGTCACGCCGCAGTGCCAGTCACGCCGCAGTGCCAGTCACGCCACGGTGCCAGTCGCATTAATTATTATTAATAGCTATTAATGACTTTCATAATTGGTTTTACACTTGTAGCCTAGATTAAGACATTTGCTATGAGAGATACTTTATTTATAGTGTGCCAATAAAATAGTTAAAGTAAAATTTCCAATAGTTTCTTAGCTGAAATTTGTCAATAGCTACAAAACCCATGGTTTTATGCAGACCTGCTTTTTATTGAAGTGATGGATCATCGAACATTCAAAAATAATGAATGAATAGCAATAACTAATGCTTCTAAAATACAGTATATTTATTTAACTCCGAATTGAATTATTATTATTACCCATATTATTATATTTAAATAGCCAAGCTGTGATCTGAATAATCCCTCAGTTATAGACCCTCATACTGGTGAAGTAACCTGACTCCGCCAGATGGGGCAGCAGAGAGAGGAGGAGGGAATATTCCTCTCTCTGCTGCCCCATCTGGCGGACTCAGGTTACTGCTACCGGACTAGTGCTCAGAGAAGAGAACTTGGAAGCATTTCTTTAAATGATCATAACTTTTGACAGGAACGTGCTAGAGACTTACTTTTTTTTTTGATAGACTCAGACACTTTTGCTCTACAAGCCTGGGGCCGGATTAAATCATTGCACGGGCCGGATCCGGCCCGCGGGCCGTATGTTTGACACCAGTGGTTTAAGGGTTCCCTTGAACCCTTCATGCAGATGATAACATAGACCTAGCTCCCCTCTCCCACATGGTCATCTATGGCGGGTTGGTGGGACTCAATCCTTTTTTTCACGTCAAGGATTATCAAGGACCATCAAATCGGCATTTTTTTATTTGTTTGAGCAGAGCCTGCTCGGTTCTCGGTGTTCAGCGGTCAGTCCCTTGGGGTACCCCGATTGGCCGGTTTAGGTGATGACGTAATGTGATGCAGGGGCGGATTTAGGCATGGGCATTGGGGGGCAATGCCCCCCTAAATGCCCTGACTAGACTGCCCCACCAAACATGATGGCATGCAAAACAACCCCTGATATTCTTAAAGTGCCTATATTTAAAATGATTTGAAAACACTACTACTGCTACTAACTAACTACAGCTGTGTCACCACTAAACCAACAGCATTTCATCATTGAAAACAGAAAACTCTGAGTCAGACCTTTAGCTTTATGCATGCTGCGTGTCTGTTCAACAACAACTGATGCTATTATTGATGTTTTAATTGCCTAATAAACAACAACTGGGTGCGACTTCATTATGAAGCCGCCTTGATGCCATTTTCTCCTGCCCCCCCCCCCCAATTGAGAAATGTTACATCCGCCCGTGGTCCCTCGGGGTATGATTGACCCTCGTCATGATGTAATGTGATGTAAGACCTTTTTATCTAATGTCATGAGTATTAGCCACCCGCTCCACTCACTCACGTGTTGGGCAGTAACTAATTAAATACATAAAATTATATTACTCTGCCAACATGTCCAATAAGTCATATGTTATGTTGAAAATATAGTGGGAAATAATACTTAAAAACAGTGCAAAGATGTTGGAGAAGGAAGCAAGCAGGAGCAGCATTCTATTTCGAAGGTTCCATGTTTATTGTAGTCTTGGAGTATCACAGCACAGACCATCAGGCCTGCCGGCCTGACGGGACACACACAACTCTGGCAGTACATACAGTAAAGACTTATAAAGACTAGGCTATAGTTCGGGTTGCACCCCAACCCCCAAGTTAGGGGTGTCAAGAATCCCAAATTAGGCATTGTCCTTAACCACTTGTGACCAGGATGGCCCTTGCTTTATTTCTGTAGAATGACAGCTGCAGGACTCCTTACTGTCTCAAGTAAGCTGTCAGCATTTTAGTGAAACAGCCAATTGTAATATTGTAATGTGCAATGTATAATAATGTATAATGTATAATAATGTATAATGTGTAATGTGGTTCATAAATACACAACAAATCCTCCCTCCATGAGGTGTAACCTCATGCAAAGATGATATGAACCACATTATCACCAGTCCTCCCTCTGTCCCTTATGACTAGTTGAACATCAAAAACATGACACTTAAAAAAAATCAAACATTTACAGTAGAATGCAAAATAAAATAGCTTACAACTAGGTTTTCAAATCACATAAATTGGTAATCAGTGTTCTTCAATACATTACATTTAAATCATCAAAATGTTTCTCAAAGCTCTTCATGTGTTACTTTAATTTCAAGCTCTAACGTTTAATTAAAACATACAACATACACTTCAGAATCACTGACAAATTCTGGGAACTCCTCGTGCGCCAGCCTTTGCTGCCACGGAAACAAACACAGAAAAAAAATACGTTCTAGCTGAAAACCACAATAAAAACTCCTTTTACATCTTAATAACTCCTCTGTGACGTAATTAATCTCACTTTTAACAATTACATAACCTCAACCGATGTAAAGATTGGCATGAATGAATAGTATACACATCTCTGACACTTAACATCACACTGTCGTGTTTACGGTAAATTTATCACGTGCAATAACATATTTGTTATATACTGCATTAAATCTAAATTCTGCTCTCTCAGAGTTAGGTACACAGAACATAGAAAAGAATAACTTTAAAAGGCCAGAATTTAGGAAATTAAAACAATATTGACCAATATTCTCTTCACGTCATGGGGAAAATATTCCTCCTTGATTTATGTAATTAGGCTTATAAATCAACATATCTAATTTACGACAGAACATACACATCCAACATAGTGCCTATAATATGTTGAACTAGACAAACTTTTGACATCACAATTGAACTCAAATGAAACTGATTCATCTGATTATATAGTAATTCTCCCGCAAGTTCTCTTTTCTTTCATCTCACCTTTGACTGTTCGGTATAGCCATCGCAGGCCATATGAAGAAGCTTGTTGCACACGCAGTTCCTGTGCGCACCACTGGATGCGCATAGACCAAAGCACGGCCTTCGTCGTAGAGTTGAATTGCATTGTTCTTAGTTGTTTTCTTCGTCATCCCACTTAGTTTCTTTTTCTTCTTATTTCTCAACGTGTACACACTTCATTACATTCCTCCATCCAGTCATATTGGCCAGATATGACTGAAAACAGGAATGCAACTCTGTGTCATCACAGCAGCTCACAGCCACTGTAAGGCAGATTTTGTCCTTCAAAAATAAAACTTTCATACCTCCTCCCTCACATCCATGAAAAATCATGGATGTAAAAGAGTGTCTTCACAGGAGCCGTAGCCCCGCGAGGCAAAACTCATGGTGTGCATGTAGTGAAGTTGTAGATCAGCCGTGCGCCGAGCACTCATAGCAGGCTCTTGCTGCCCGCATGCCGCTGCACCAGGCCGTCCGGGAACACCTCCCTCAGGTCGTAGAACACCAGGGAGAGAACTCCTCACCTCCCTCGGACTGCAGACGAGCCGGATGATGCTGACGTAATGATCATTGTAGCGTAGACTGGTATACTGGTAGTGTGCGCTGCTCCTTGTTGGCCCCTGTTGCGCCAACATCTTCGCGCTGGTGTGGTGATGATGCGTCGGGGTGCCGCGTAATGGACACGCCGCTCGGAATGAAGACATGGGGCCGCTGGTGGTGTCGACTGCCACCGCTTGCCGCATCTCCATCGCGCTGGTGATGAACGCCGCCGACGATCCACGCCTCTCCACAGGCGAATGAGGCCGCTGCCGGCGCAGGCCGCTCCGCCGCATCTTGGAGTAGGACATCATCTTAGGGTAGATTGATCTTCGAGTGCCGCCGCATAGCGCCGACTTGCGCATCGCCGTTGTTGATGAATAAACATACCGCCGAAAAACACGTCGCCAAAAATCAGACTGAAATACTGAAAGTCCATAGTTCCTTTCAATGGCTGGAATCTCCAACCAACTGAACCGGAATGTTTCGGCACCAAAAATGTTGAAAATATAGTTAAAACGGTGCAAAGATGTGGAGAAGGAAGCAAGCAGGAGCAGCAGCATCATTTCGAATGTTCCATGTTTATTGTAGTCTTGGAGTATCACAGCACAGACCATCAGGCCTGCCGGCCTGACGGGACACACACAACTCTGGCAGTACATACAGTAAAGACTTATAAAGACTAGGCTATAGTTCGGGTTGCACCCCAACCCCCAAGTTAGGGGTGTCAAGAATCCCAAATTAGGCATTGTCCTTAACCACTTGTGACCAGGATGGCCCTTGCTTTATTTCTGTAGAATGACAGCTGCAGGACTCCTTACTGTCTCAAGTAAGCTGTCAGCATTTTAGTGAAACAGCCAATTGTAATATTGTAATGTGCAATGTATAATAATGTATAATGTATAATAATGTATAATGTGTAATGTGGTTCATAAGTACACAACAATTACTCTGCCAAAACATGACTTATTACTTTACTCTCTTTTATTACTTTAGAGCTTGTTGTCGCGTGATGTGAATGTAGGCCATGGCCTACTTGTGCACAGCGTGCATGTTTACACTGCAGAGTGCCGATCTACAATAGTTTGAAAATGTATGACAGTATATCCATTATGTCTCTAGCAGTGATTCTCTGCCATTTTTTTTTATTTCAAGCACCCCCAGTTTGTGTGTCCCATTTAATGACACTTCTATCTCTGTAGACCCCCATTTACATTGTATAATCATTGTATGTTTTACTCCCTGTCCGTCAGTGTGTGTGTCCGTCCATTCGTGTCTGTCCGTCCGTGTGTCCGTCCGTCCCTGCACAGTCCAGGTCGGTCAGGGTTGACGTTACATCAACATGATCATCATCATGATTTTTCTTTGAAAGTGGGTGGAATTCCGTGTCACCTGTTGCCACGTGTCTCATCATGTTGCCCGTTGATGTTGACGTTGTTAGTTGATATTGATCAAAATATTGCTAGTGTATCAGGGCCTTTAAGGACCTGCTCGTGCTAGCACCCTTCATTGGTTCAAAGTACCTTCTTCAGTTCCAACACATCCTCACAGCCTAAAAGGCAAAACTTGCCTTTTATCCAGACCATGGATAAAAGGACCATGTCGCCTTCTGAGACCCTCGTAAAAGGACTTCTATGCCTTTTCTCTAAAAAGGCGTTCCGTGCCTTTTCCGTCAGAAGGCATAATGTGGTTAGTGATTTATCGGCAACCTCTGGGGTATGAAGGAGCGCTTGTTTTATCTGCCGGCTACTACTAGTAGGGCGGGGCGAAGGAAGTTTTACTGAGGTTATGGTTAGGGTTAGGTTAGGTTTAGGCATAGGTTTACTGAGGTTAAGTTTAGGGTTAGGATTAGGTATAGGCATAGCTTAGGTTTACTGGGGTTATGTTTAGGGTTAGAGTTAGGTTAGGGTGAGAGTTAGACGGTGCTTTATGCGGTAACTAACCCTAAACATAACCTCAGTAAAACTATGCTTCGCCCCGCCCTACTAGTAGTAGCCGGCAGATAAAACAAGCGCTCCTTCATACCCCAGAGGTTGCCGATAAATCACTAACCACATTATGCCTTCTGACGGAAAAGGCACGGAACGCCTTTTTAGAGAAAAGGCATAGAAGTCCTTTTACGAGGGTCTCAGAAGGCGACATGGTCCTTTTATCCATGGTCTGGATAAAAGGCAAGTTTTGCCTTTTAGGCTGTGAGGATGTGTAGTCAGTTCCCATTAATCAGGCATAACGATAGATGGCACCCTTTTCACATTGGCCTGTTATAGTGCCACCAGCTGGCCACAACCTGATCTGGTTAATATAATGTAACGCTTGAGTGTAACTAATAAATGCTAATACTTGCTACGTAAGTAATGCTGGTAACGCTGTAGTATTGCTAATGCTAAGTAAGGCTAATAATGCTAAGTAATGCTAGTGCTAAGTATTGTTAATAATGCTAATAATCCTATAATGCTAATAACGCTAAGTAATGCGAATTATGCTAATAAAGCTTAGAACACCAGAACGCGTACACTGCAGAAATGGTTTAAACATAAAACACATTTGAAATAATAAAAACATCGTGCCAGTCTCTGTGTGCTGGAAGGTTGAAGGTCATCATCTCTATGGAGGATAACGGCGTTTAGATGATGCAAAATGACATTGACAAAAGAACAATATCGCATTTCAAGTGTAAACACCAGAGGCATTCCAACGGCAGCGCTTCTAACACCTCCTCTCTCTCTCTCTCTGTCTTGTCAGCGTCGCCCAAGTAGTACAAAGCTGTTTATTTGAGGCCAGAGGGTATCGCCAAGGACGGGAGGATGAGCAGTAAACATATCGCTGCAGCGACGAGCAGCGGCGTAGCTAGCAATTCTGGGCCCCCTGCAAAGCTTTTCCACATGGGCCCCCCTTTCCCGGCGGCGTCAAAGGGGAATTTCACCCATTTTCAACATTTTTTCTGTGAGAAAAAAAGAAGTGTCTATAGAAATCCATTAACATGATGACATACATCTTGATGATGTCATCAAGATGTGTTTCATCATGTTTTTGTGTGTTTTTCTTCAGACCTCCATTTCCAGGAAACACAGAATGGGGGGAAACTTTTTTATCATGTCCACCCAGCACCTCTAGGTTATACTAATGACATATTAGAATGTTGAAAATGGGTGGAATTCCCCTTTAAAATGCTTCAATCTGGTGCACTTTGAGATCAAATATTTTTCATAATATAATCAATACAAATAAAACCTTATTAATGCAAGCTTTCAGTGGGCCCCCCTGACTTTGGGCCCCCCTACAATTGTCCCCCTTTTCCCCACGTGTCTACGCCCGTGGTGACGAGGAGGAGGAGGATGAAGCATGTGTCTGCTCCGCTTTAGAAAGACATCCAGGCTGGTGGTCGTGTTGTAGCCTTTGGCTAGAGCAGTGGTTCTTCAACCTTTTTCACACCAGGGCCCACCTTTTATTCAGCACCACGGAGGACCACCATTTGAGGACATTTTAGCTGATCCTCCCTACTATATCCACCTTTTGATTATGGCCCATAATGCATTGTGATTGTGTGTGCGGCAGATCCTGTTGCACACAGGGGAGGGGTCGCGCGAGGAGTCGAGGAGGGAAGCCTCGCCTTCACGGGGACAGGCTTTCCCCCTTGTCCCCTCCTATGATCCCCTGCCACAAGTACCGGCTCAATTGATGTTTGTTGTAATGCCGATGTGATGCCAATGTCAACAGAGCCTTGTTAGTCTAGTGGACTGCTGCGCAGGCTTGAAATATGTGCATCTATGCTTCGTGGGTTTAAATCCTGCTGTTGCCACATTTATTTATTTTTCCCCAACAACCGCAGACTTTACATGGTCAATAAATATAATTAAAGTTAGGTTTAGGAATAGTTTTATTGAGGTTTTCGGTCCAAAACACAGCCCAGCGCTCCCTTCTGCACTGACAACCAATCACCAATAACAGACCCATCCGAGGAAAAAAAACTCTCCAGCGGTGCGCTGCGCACACTCTAAAGCCATTTGGGAGAGGACTTGCGACATTAAGGGGGTCAGAAAGTAAGCGCTTGAGCGCTGTTCATGCAGCCTGAAAGAAGGACAACCTGGATACAATGTTTTCAACGAGGGCGGTGCAAATAAGAACTATTTTAGGCATGCGTACAGCATGTTAACAGTTTTAACGTGTTGAACAGTAACAACTAAAGTCTTCTTAATGATTATGTTGTGAATAAAGGGATTTAAGATCTTTAAAGCTAGGCTGCTGCCTGTGTCCATTGCACCGCCTACCTCCGGTACAGGACTTGTCCCTATTTGTTGTCCCCATTCTCAGTAGAAGTGTAGGCCTCTGTAGAAGATCCGCCATTGGACTGACCCCATTAAGTGAATGGAGTTTGCGTATCTCTGTGTCTATACTATATGGCTGACTTTTCCCGAGCTCTTTACCATCTATGAAGCGAGAAACAATGGAAGCCTTCCGAGGTGTGGGTTCAGGTGAAATATACCTGTAACCGTGAGGCTGGACCATGGGGTGAGATGGCCGGGAGATGCCGCGCTCTAAGGGATGGAGTTCCAATCAGGATGGTTGACTGCAGGGGCTGTCTCGGGCCAGGAAGATAGTGAAGGAACAGGATCCTCTATCTCGATGTACTTCCCGGCTAACCAGAACTGTATCTCTCTTGAACTCTTGGCAGCTGACCTCACCTTGTCCTGGTTCAGGCATGTCAACCCGTAGGCCAGAGGCCATTACTTCCTCAGCCTCAGCGTCTGCGATAGACACCGGCGCCACAGGGAGGTCCGAGTCATACGGCTGAGACCTGGCGAGTGGCGAACCTCCACCAGTGGCGAACCTCCACCAGGGAGGCCAAGGCCTTGCTGGGAGGTGCCGCTGTCGTCCTCGTCCTCTCTGACGGGCTCGTCGGGCGGAGGGCAGGTGACTTCGCCGGGCACTGGTTCTGGATCTGGATGGGAGCTCGCTGCTGACTCTGGTGCCTGGGCGATGATGTTGCCATTCGCATCTTCTGGGTCGGCCTTCGGGTTGACTGTCGTGCAGAGCGCAGCAGCCATTGCGCAGTGCTTGACCTCGGCCCTCCCCCCGCCGCTCCCCCCATCAAGCGCAGCGAAACGCTCTGATGCGGAGGGTGAGGCGGAGAGCTCACGGGCGTTGGGAGGCGTGGTTGACACATAGTGCTGCCTGATCGTCCTGGTTGGACTGGAGGTGGATGGCGTGCCCGCGATGGACCACCCAAAGACCGTTCGGATTGCCGAGGGGGAACCAGCTGGACCTCTCCTGGGGGGTTCGATCGGGTAGATGAGGCTGGCTTGGTCCACTCCGAGGAATATGTGCGGCGCCGCATCTCGTATGTCTTCCAGCTCCAGTTCCCTGAGGTGCGGATACTTCTCCTGAAGCTCCTTGACGTTGTAGGTCAGGCGATCGAGCGGCAAGCAGTTTGTCCCCGGAGCAAACACGTCCGCCAGATGATACGTGGGACCTGACTCTGTTGCAGCTTGGATGTTGAGGGCGACTGACTTGCCCTCCACAGCCTTCGAACCTAGTACTGTCTTCAGGGTAGTCTCGTCCTTGGGCCCGTCAAGCCCGACTAGCCTAAGTGCTTCGGGCGTGATGATGGTTTGCTGGGAGCCACTATCCAGGAGTGCGTAGGTGGACAAGGTTTTCAGTCCATTGCTGAGAATCACACGGGCCACGGGGATCATGCCCCCTTCTGCGCGTACAATGGGCCGTGGGTGGGCCACGTGTGCCCCCAGGCTGAGCTGGGTAGGATACCTAGCGTCCGGGTTGATGTCGTGAAGGATCCCAAGATGGTCTCCCGGGCAGAGAGTACAGGTCCTCCTGCCACCTTTGGGTAGGTCACAGCGCTCAGGAGGGTGTGCTCCTGCACACTTCAGGCATGCTCTCTTCTTCTTGATCCACTCGGCCTTCTGCCTCGTGGTCATCTCCAGGAGCACCGGGCACATGTTTGTGTAGTGGTCGTCACTGTCACACAATGCACAGTGCCTTCTCCTGGGTTTCGGTTTGGGACTGGTGGGCTTGGCATGGTCCTGCCTGACCGAAGGGGACTTGGGATTGGCAAGCCTCGCGTGCCGGGGCTTTGCGGGGGACGGCTTACCAGCCTTGTCCTTGTCAATGGCGAGGTGATAATTGACTGTGCTGGGCCTTCTTGCGTCCCTCCCCTCGTCTCTCCCCCCATCATGTCCATGGGACTGATCTTGTCGGCGGGGTGGGACGTTGGGCTTGGTTGTTGGTCTGCCGTGGACGGGCCGGTGGCCCGTGGGCCGGCGTGCCTGGTTGTCCGGGCGGTGCTTCTCATCGCGTGTTTGTGGGGGAGTCTGCCTCCAGAGTCGTGCAGACCTCCTAAGGTAGTTGGCCAAGTGGTTAATCATGATGACGTCGTATTCCAACATGACTGCCATCGAGTGCGATTGCCACGATGATCTGAGCACTATGGGTAGGCGGGCTAGGATTGACCTAGCGGCCGTGTTTGAGCGCATCGCCGTGTTCAACCCCTGGCGGTGTAGCTTCTTGTGAAGGGTGGATAGGTCGTCGGCGAGGCGGTCAAGGTCATCGGCGGTATGCGGGACGGGGGAGTTCTCGATTTTGCTCTCAAGTCGCCCCACGCAGGCAAAGCTGTCGTAATACTCGTCCAGGACATTGAATGCCTTGACGTCTGGCTGCTCCTCGGCGACGTCGCTGATGATTCCACGTATGCGGGCCTTAGCCTCGCCGCTGGTGTGCTTCGCTAGGAGCCTGATTCTGTCTCTAGCCCCAAGCTTGAGTCTGGCGCAGTAGTCCTGGAAGTCTCTCTTAAAAGCTTCGTAGGAGTCGGGGTCGGACCCGTCAAAGACCTCCAAGGGGATGGAGCGGATGACCTCTGCTGATGCGGAGAGCCGCTGGCGGTTCTTGAAGGCCGCTCTGCGGGCGGAGGCGTCCGAATGTACCGTGTGATCTTGGTCTTGGTTGTACAGCTCATCATCTCCCTCGGAGCTCTCACTCTCACGCCGGGCAGTGGCTGCCATGACGGGGATTTGGCTGCGCCTCTGCCCAGATATAGCTGTGGCGATGGCCTCAGCCAACTTGGCGGGCAACTCTTGGAGTGTACGTGCCTGCGCCTCTAAGATGGCCCTGATGGAGGTGTAATCGTCGCCTTGCGTGTCCGACATCGTCCAGAGTTGAGGCGCAGATGAATGGGTGGACTGTATCAATACGTGTGCTGGATAGCACGCGTTCCTTAGGCTTTAGTTGCCGCCTCGTCAAAGAGGTGGCTAGGGGTCGCTGGGGGGCGCTACGGGGGTAGCCGACGGTTGGTCGGGAACTCGCTAACAGGTTAGCCAGGCTCTCGGCCTACCAAACCGCAGAAGGACCACAATGTAACCGTGAGGCTGGACCGCGGGGTGAGACGGCCAGGAGATGCGCTCTAGGGGATGGAGTTCCAATCAGGATGGTTGACTGCAGGGGCAGTCTCGGGTCAGGAAGATAGTGAAGGAACAGGATCCTCTATCTCGATGTACTTCCCGGCTAACCCGAACTGTATCTCTCTCGAACTCGGTCTCTACTGTCTCCGAACTCTCTCGGACTACAATACCCAATCTGCAAACTGTATAGTTAAACCAAATGAACCCATTAGGGTTAATTTGGTTGCATTTGTACACTCTCAGAAAAAAAAGAAGCGTCCAAAGAAATCCATTAACACGGTGAAAATGCATCGATGATGTCATCAAGACGTGTTTCACCATGTTAGTGGTTTTCTTTAGACCTCCATTTCTTGGGAACACAGAATGGGGGAACTTTTTTATCATGTCCACCCAACACCTCTAAGGTAAATTAATGACATATTAGAATGTTGAAAATGGGAGGAATTCCCCTTTAATAATTTGCACATTTCCCCACGTGTCCCACACATGCAATTCTTCTGTCCCTCAGATGAACAGTTTTGATCTGTTCACCCTAAATCCAAGATGGATATTCCGAATTGATTCTGTGCATGTAACAGCACCCATTGTAGAGCGTGTGCACAAGCGCTCCAGCTATGTTTCTGAATCAGGGTAGGGTAGACTATCTCTGCTCAGCCATCAAACCGGCAGTGTTGCCAACTATTTGTCGCTATATTTAGCTCTTTTCCAGACCCCCCTAGCACCAAAATTAGTGAAAAACTCCTGGCGGAAAATCTAGTGCTTTTTTGCTGGTGAGTAGGGGCGAAATTGGTTGACAGGCGCCAGAGATAAAACCCTCGTTTTTCACCATTTTTCCTCCTATGATAGAGTCCTCCTTCCTTCCTAGAAAGGACCATTGGTAACCAAATGGACCCTCATAGAGCTGTAACTCTTGAGATCGTAAAATGAAACCAAATGGACCCTTACGGGTCCATTTGGTTTCATTTTATGCTCTCAAGAGTTAAATTATATTTAAACATCTGAATTACCTCACTTTATAGAATCTCCTTTTTGAAAAAGTAGAAGAATTGCTATTTTCACCATCAATTTTCCAGTTATTTCTCCTAAATTAGTCTGAGCGACTAAACTCAACATCAAATAGTGGTCCTCCGTGGCTAAAATGCAGAATACATAGTGGGCCTTGGTAAAAAAAAAAATGGTTGAAAACCCACTGCTCTAGCGCATTCTAGTGCATTTTGAAAGTGCCACTAGTGCATTTTGGATTTTGGCAGTTGGCAACACTGCAAACCGGTTCAATGGGTCATGTGACTTTAAATAGGAAGCACAGCTGGACACTAATTGGGCCAATTTGGGCCAAACCATCTCCCTGTCTGCGGACAGGGAGGATCGTTGTTGATCGTTATTATGGCACAGAGGGATGCTGGACTTTAATTGACTCTGAAAAGTCCTTGGAAAAAGCAAAAGACTTAAAAGATCTACAAGCTCATATGAGTTGAAATGTAATGTGAACGTGGTTTTGTGGTATTTTTGAGGTATTTTGAAATGTTTTGGGTTGTGTTGGACCCCTTTTTCATGAAGACAGGACCAGTCTTCTGGGAGGAGCCAAGGGGTAGCAGGGGCGGATCTAGGCATGGGCATGGGGGGGGGCAATGCCCACCTAAATGCCCTGACTGCCCCACCAAACATGATGTCATGCAAACAACCCAAATTTCAAGTTAAAGCGTCTATATTTAAAATGATTTGAAACACTACTACTGCTACTAACTAACTACAGCTGTGTCACCACTAAACCAACAGCATTTCATCACTGAAAACAGAAAACTCTCTGAGTCAGACCTTTAGCTTAATGCATGCGTGTCTGTTGCAACTTCAACAACAACTGATGTTACCGGTATTATTGATGCTTTTCTTGTCTAATAAAAGTCCTGCTAACGAAAATGGTATGGGTGCGGCTTCATCGCCCGTTGCATGAAGCGTCACGGGCGATGAAGCCGCACCCATACCATTTTCGTTTGCCCCCCCAAATGGGAAATGTTACATCCGCCTCTGAGGGGTAGGTTATATAGTTCAGAGGCAAACAGCACTAACTTTCAGTCTGTTGTGTGTGTGTGCTGCTGGAGAGTTGTCAACCTCAAAGGTGATGTTTGATTTCTACGTTTTGAAACCATGGTTAAAATGAGTTTTTCTGTTATTTGGATCTGGATCCCTGTTTTATTAGTTTTAATATTTGACGGATTGATTTTTAATGTTTCATTATTTTATATCACTATAAATAGTTGGTGTTAAAGTTAAAGATTCTGTTTTATATTTGCAGATGTTTGGTGTCATTTTGGTCTGTCTCAATTTGCACTTGGGGGAAATAAAACTGTAATAAAACTATGACAAACTATTGCCATCCTTTGTAGCAGGGGTTTTCAACCTTTTTGATACCAGGGACCACCATTTATTCAGCATTTGAGCCACAGACCACCATTTGAGCACATTTTAGCCCTTGAGACCCCCAAAACTAAAGATTTATTTTGCTTCTGTCCATGACCATTAATCTTCTAGTTGTGTAGACTTGGGCTATTTCACATGATGGATACTCTAACTCTTGAGAGTGTGAAAATAAAACCAAACGGACCCTGGCGGGTCCATTTGGTTTGATTTTTACGTTCTCAAGACTTACATCTGGTTAAACAACTTAGCTGGGGACCACCTGGAACCCTCTCAAGGACCACTGGTGGTCCCTGGACCAGGGACCACCAGTGGTCCCTGGTAAAGCAGGGTAGAAAAACCCTGCTTTATAGCTTATATGTTTATTAACCTGACCTGAGCCAGGCGTGTGACAAAGTGTGTTTAGAAATCCATATCGTTTGACCTGCATCACCACTATCTAAAGCGTTCTGGGTTGCGCCCTGGAAAAAGGCTAATCTACAAGCAACCGCAACACGTTAAGAGCTTGTAGATCTGCTATTCACTTTTTTTGTTTGTCTGAAAGTGCCCTTTTACAGCCAGGATTGCAGCCCCTCTAACACTCTCTGCATGTCCCTGAGTGGCAGAATGGCTTCTCTGCTTAAAGGGGGATTCCACCCATTTTTGAAAAATTTCCTGAGAGGATACAAATGTGAACCAAATGGACCCTAGCGGGTCCATTTGGTTCCATTTGTACCCTCTCAGGAAAAAGGCGTCTGAAAGAAAAATCATTAACATGGTGAAATACATCTTGATGATGTCATCAGATGTATTTCACCATGTTAATGATTTTTTTCAGACCTCCATTTTTAGGAAATGCAGAATTGGGGGAACTTTTTATCATGTCTACACAACATCTCTAAGGTATATTAATGACATATTAAAATGTTGAAAATGGGTGGAGTTCCCCTTTAATGACCGCTCTTACACCAATATGTCAATATGCCAATATGTCCCTGTGTGTATCGAATAGATCCTCAAGTCTACATTAAACATCTAAACAAGTGTGAAAATCTACCATTACAATGCCACCGAGGCTATCAAAGACGCATTTTTGTCCACAAAAAACAACGGCAGATTTAGTCGACTAAACTGATACAATATTTGGGTGACAAACTATAGACCAACATGAAACCATTTCACATGACTAATATATGCATGTGACTTGAAGTCTGACTAAGTCTAAATTTAAGGCTTAATCCCAAGAATGACTATCTCAAACCTAGTGTTGAACTTAAGTTGTGGTGGTGGTATATTGTGTTGTGTTTGCAGTTGTGCAGTTATATTGCTACATGTGCTGTTGCTTTTGTGTTGCTTTTCTCGCATTTAGAGTTCTGTGTTTATCTCCCCACAATGCCACGTTGTTTGTGAGATTGCATAATTATCTGATGTTTTCCCCAGAATACAGATGCTCCTTCTCTGTACAGTGGTTATGGTCTGTAATGTGTTGGTTTGGTTTAGGAGAATTGAAGACGCTGCGTGCTGTTTGGGAATGCATTTTTATCTGATCCTCTCTCTCTCTCTCTCTCTCTGTGTGTGTTACTACCTTTAGCTAGTGTGGGAGGAAGGCATGAGGCCGTGACATGTCTGTGCATGCCTGATTGCCCAGGCCTTTAAGACATATTGTCCGGATACTAGATTCTAATTGCTTGATTCTATTTCTTGACAGATTGTATTTGTTGATGCTAGATTTTAGTTTTTGACTCTAGTTTCCGACACTAGATTCAGTTATTGATGCTAGATGCTACTTTCTGAAGCTAGATTCTAGTTTCCGACGCTAGATTCTAGTTTCCGACACTAGATTCTAGTTTATGACGCTAGATTCTATTTTCCGACGCTAAATTCTAGTTTTCGACACTAGATTCTAGTTTCCAACGCTAGATTGTAGTTTCTGACCCTAGATTCTAGTTATTGATGCTAGATTCTACTTTCTGATGCTAGATTCTAGTTTCCAACACTAGATTCTAGTTTCTGATGCTAGATTCTAGTTTCCGAAGCTAGATTCTAGTTTCCTTGAAAAAAATGTATGTTTCTGTCTCAGTGATGCACAACACATTTCATGCCAAGGACCCTGTAATTATCTTCTTATTATTATCTGTAATGGCTGCGGACCCCCATCTGAAAACATGTTGTTCTAAGGACGCCCCTAGAAGCAAAGATTTGAGTTAAAAAATGTTTGCTTCAAAAATAATATTTTGCACCACATTTTTACAATTTTTCAAAAAATATCAGACCTACAAGCTCATAGCGCGCCACTCGGTGGCGCGCTATGAGCTTGTAGATCTAATTTTTTTTCAATAATTATATTACATCAATGCTTACCCAAACCACACCAAAACACATCACAGTACAGAAATGGTTAAAGAAAAAATAACCGTATTGTGTAAACAAGTCAGTTTCAATCTATACGTTTCAATCTGTTGAGGTATGTGTTGAATAATATCATCAGCGTTCTGTCCTCAGAGATATATACGAAGGAAGGAAGTACATACTGCTGTGATCGGATAGCTTGGTTAAATGTAGTCTCAAAGCAATTTTTGTATGTCATGGTAGACCGGAGAAAACCTGCTTTTCACCTCAAATACCTCAAAGAAGAAGACATCAAATACAGCTCTGTTAATGATAAACATCTGTAGGAACACACTCAGGCATGCAACGCTTTTCTGGAAGCAGCACCACTACAGTCTCTTATCAGGCAGTCAGGGTGTGTATATATTTACTGGCTGTACGATTCAACAGATTCTCCACACATGCGTGAATGCATCCGCGTCAAGGGGAGTTTTTGCCATTAGGCAGACTAGGCAGTTGTGTGGGGCGCTGGGGTTGGGCGACCACCAGACATGCTTTAAAAAGATCTCAGGCTAATAAGGCTCATATGGATGAATACATTGTACTATTATACACTTGCGCAGTTGCGCAGTGACGTCACCGCCCCTGTTCCAGAAACGGATTCCCCATTCATTTTTCTCATAGACGTTTCAGAAATAATTTATATAAAGACGATTACAACGCGGACAAAGCCAACTTGGGTCGTGACGAATCATGATGACACACACAAACTTTTGGAACAATCACATAATTTCTAAGATGAAAAACGAAACAAAAAGTCTTGTATCATGCCGTTTTCTACGTCTTGCTAATTAGATATTATATGACGATATTGTGTTTATTGTCATGATTTGTCACGACCCGAGTTGGCTTTGGCCGCAGCGCAATCGTGTTTTTATTAACCATTTTCGAAAAGTCTATAAGGAAAATGAATGAGGATTCAATTAGTGGAACAGGGTTGGTGACGTCACTGCGCAGGTCTATAGCTGCAGCTCAGCAAATACAAAACGCATAATAACCACTTAACTGTTTAAGTGCCATGGACGTTAAGATGAGTATTTGTTTACAAAAACGACCCAGGTAACAGTTGCCATAGAACAAGATTTGAAATCACGCTGGGGTGCATAATTAGGTGACAGGGGTGTATTTAGGTCCATGGCTGAGCCTATTGTGGCAATCAGCGGCCACTTAACTTTCACTTTCACTTCAATATGATTAATTTTGGCATAATAACGTCCTAGTGGGTGTGCAATGGTGGAAGATCTATTTTTCTGGCCCAGGAATTGACACTTTGTGGACCAGAAATGATGCGATCGGCAGGGGTGGGGGGAAATGAACCGTTACAAATCTCTGAAATGTGTACAACTGCTGTGTTTTTTGTGTTTGAGAGAATCAATCAATTACTTAATGCATATAAATGGCACTCTGGACCTCAAGGGGGCGCTACAGGCTGGCAAAATGGCTACCAAGGGGTTAATAGAGTCAACTTTAGCGTGTACATACACTGTGTTTGTAAACAGATTTGTTTAAAAACAGAATCTAACTCCACCTCACCTCACTAACCGTATTTGCAATTGATCTATTGCTAAAAAAAAAAAAAAACTGTTCCAGTTGCTATTTTGTGAAAACATTCCTTAAGCTCCTTAGGTGCCGCTTTGCTAGGCTGTAGTGCCCCCATTTGGTCCAGAGTGAACAACACCAATTAGCACCAGTTTAAGCTTATTTAATAATAATTACATAACATTAATTACATAATATGGTCCAATAATTACATAATTATTGGAGCATTTTGGGGGGAAATAAATCAACTGCAAATAAAGTTAAGAAAGCCTTTTTTGGGTGGAATTCTCCTTTAATCTACTGAATTGGAAGAGTATAACATATAAAATGAAGTTCTGAGAAATGACCATGAGTCCTCCAATACATCCAGCGAGGTGTCACAGCACACAAGGCATAGAAAAGGCACATATGACTTCACCACAAAAGGAGATGTACAACACCAAGGCAACGGCACCACACTCACACGCACGCACGCGTGCGCACACACACACACACACACACACACACACACACACACACACACACACACACACAGAGACCCTGGACTGAGCGTAGGTTGAGGATCGAACCTTGACCCCTCTCTAACCACCACTGTGTGTCCACGCTGCTGTGGTTCGATTGAAAGCTATCATTCTGTGCTGATTGTAAACGTGTGATCGGAAATGACACGCTGATCGCTGTGCAATACTGGAGACAATAATAGACAATGCGCTGTTCGTGGTGCTGAATGAAACACAATGCGCTGTCCGAGGTGCTGAATGAAATACAATGCGCTCTCCGTGGCGCTGCCTGAAACACAGTGCGCTCTCCGTGGTGCTGAATTAAACACAATGGGCTGTCAGTGGTGCTGAATGAAATAATGCGCTGTCCGTGGTGCTGAATTCAACACAATGCGCTGCCCAGCGCATTGTGGGGGGGGGGGGGGGGGGGGGGGGGGGGGGCAAAATGGTATGGGGCAGCTTCATGAAGCCGCCTTCATGTAATTTTCAGGACTTTCAGGATATTCGGCAGGTATGAGCATCAGTCCATGTGTTCACAAAATAGAGCCAAGAATTCTATGTCTTCTGGCAGCGAGACAGTGATATGGCTTTTACAGAGAGAAAGAGAGAGAAAGAGAGAGAGATAGAGATCTGCCCACTGTAATGTGAACAAAATTAAAATCTCCGTCAGCTGATGCACAGCTCAGGTTTGCACAGTTCAGGCCTGAGCCCGGACGGTGGAGACCTGTGCCCCGCTGTAGATCCGGCCCTGGACCCCAGCATGTTTTGTAGTCCAGTCTCACACAGAGGCTCTCCCAGCCAGCAGATGAGATGAGAGAATGTACTGTAAGAGGATGCGTCTTTGTGCGACTCCTGGTGGAAAAAGTTGGAGGGAGCCAGCAGAGAAGTGAAGTGGGTCAACAGCGTGCGTGGCAAAAGAAAACAGCTCCTCTCAATGACATCCATCGCAGCCATGTGGCTTTTGTGTTTGGTTGTGCTTTGAAATTCCTGGAGAGCCTCCGAAGGGACTTTAAAAATAATAAATTGTCAAGCCAGCAAATATGGACGTCTTTGGTTCTTAGGAAATGCAGGCGGCAGGTTTTTGCTCGCAGGCAACAAACCAGCTTTTGTTTTGCTCCCCCTAGCTGCCTCGCTGCACAATGTGCTTCTAAAATGCAATGTGTCAAGTATTCACAATGCACAAGTTAAACGGCCGCTATACCAAAACTCCAGTCACATAAATCAGTGGTTTTCAACCTTTTTTCACACCAGGGCCCAGTATTTATTCAGACTTTTAGCCACGGAGGACCACCATTTGATGTCAAGTTTATAGTCTCAAGGACCCAAAACTATGGACTTTCAAGTCTGTGTACTGTATACGATGTCGGTCATAATATCA
Source organism: Benthosema pterotum (assembly GCA_039105355.1). Taxonomy (NCBI): domain Eukaryota; kingdom Metazoa; phylum Chordata; class Actinopteri; order Myctophiformes; family Myctophidae; genus Benthosema; species Benthosema pterotum. The sequence continues at coordinate 4,368,362 of CM076972.1, read as the reverse complement.
ATTCTTCTACATTTTCTAAATGTGTAAATTCGTGAAAATTCAAGTCAGTCAGATGTTTAACCCATTTAGGCCTGACCTCTGTGTGCGCAGCGACCTGGAACCAGTGGAGATTTAGGTTTAGTTTTATTTTATTTTATTTTATTTATTTATTTATTTTTTTTGGGGGGGGGGGTTATTGTGCAAGTCTTCCAAGCTTGTATTTGAGTGAGGCGGTTGGCAAGGAAGGGACTGAGGAGCGAGTGGAGTGTGCTTAGATACTGTACGGCTGAGTTTTCATTTTCATCAGCATGTCAATGAAAGCTCAGTAGATATTGACCATTGATAATCTCCCCTGCAAGGCTCATCGTCTCGAATAGAGATTGACATTGGGAAACGTTACGCTGCAGCAATCATCACCATAAACCATAATATAATTATTACAAGGGAGGAATGTCCTCTAAGTCCCATTGCGCACTAAGCAATCAATGTTGGTGCACTAGTAGTGACATCTGAGCAATATGCACTATGAAAGATGACCAAATCAACATAGCAACCTACTGTAGACCTTACACAGTCATTTCTTATATCCTAGAAAATGTGAGGGGATCATTAGAAATGCAGCGCTCAAGAATCACAATTTTAAAAACTAATGGAAGAACTCGACTTATTACCATTCAAGCCTGCAAGGACCTGGCAGATTGCTTTCTAAAAAATAAATTCAATGAATTAAGGTTGAAATAAATTTCAACCTCATTACTATTTTTTTTTTACATTTGTAGAGGAAATTATGCTTAAAAGATAATTGTACGCATTTTTTAATATCTTTGGTGATATCTTTCAAAATAATGATTGTACATGTTACATGCATTCTTATGATCACAAACATATAAACATTTGACTTACTTTTAAGCATCATCAGTGCTTTTGCAGGTGATCCCTGCAAAAGCACTATAGACCTGCGCAGTGACGTCACTGCCCCTGTTCCAGAAACGGATTCCCCATTCACTTTTCTCATAGACTTTTCGAAAATAATTTATATAAAGACGATTACACCGCGGACAAAGCCAACTCGGGTCCTGATGAATCATGATGGCACACACAAACTTTTGGGACAATCAAATAATTTCTAAGATGAAAAACGAAAAAAAAAAACTCTTGTATCATGCAGTTTTCTACTTCTTGCTAATTCGATATTATATGACGATATTGTGTCACGACCCGAGTTGGTTTTGTCCGGCGCAATCGTGTTTTTATTAACCATTTTCAAAAAGTCTATGAGGAAAATTAATGAGGAATCCACTAGTGGAACAGGGTTGGTTACATCACTGCGCAGGTCTATACAGTAGCTGTTATCTTACAGTGACTATACGATGGACATAAAAGGCAAGGGTAGCAGAAATGGAAATGCACTTAAATCCCCAGTCTGTGTAAATTCCTAAAGGAATATTAACAAAAAAAAAAGACATGTGCTTGCAAAATACTCTTTCATTATACACTTGACGCCGTAGAGATTAACAGCGAGGGGTCAACGTGTCACGCTGGAGAAACTGTTATTTGTTGACGAGAAAAGGTCAAATCCCTCTCATTCGCCCTGGAGGAAGCGTACACTGGCGAGTTAACCCTCGCTATATATCCGTGCAAATTGCTTAATCCATCCTGTACTGAACGCATTTGGGTGTTTCAAGCATTACCTGGCTTTAACAGTTAAAAAATAGCAGATCTACAAGCTCGTATCGCGCCACCGAGTGGCGCGATACGAGCTTGTAGGTCTGCTATTTTTTGGAAAATCCTTAGAATATGGTGCAAATCTTTGAATATTATTTTCTGTCGGAGCAATTTGGTGTTTCAAGCATTAACTAGCTTTAACCATTAAAAAATAGCAGATCTACAAGCTCATATCGCGCCACCGAGTGGCGCGATACGAGCTTGTAGGTCTGCTATTTTTTGGAAAATCCTTAGAATATGGTGCAAATCTTTGAATATTATTTTCTGTCGGAGCAAACGTTAATAACTCCAATCTTTGTTTCTGGGAGGTGTCTCCATGGG
>CM076972.1:4361337-4363837 GCA_039105355.1 Benthosema pterotum | reverse complement strand
AGATTGATTGTTCTACCGTCCCCGCAGGGGCAACTAGTGTAGATTTAATAGTAGGAGGGTAAAAGTTACTGAAAAGTTTTGTGCAAATAATGACCTGAACAGCACTAACATCCAGAGATGTTGACTTAATTGGCCCTTCACTAAGCCCCTCCCATTCAGACCTTGTCCAATAGAGCATGTTGGTAGAGGAAAGCTTGACCAGGAAAGTTCACCTGGATAGCAAACAGTTTTTTACCCTATTTTGAAAGAGCTGTTGGCTCTATATCGGGACAGATGACTTTAACAGCGACCAAGTGTGTGCACGGCGGGTGGCACACGCAAAAGACTGCTAGTCAAGCCGGCAAGCCGGCAAATCGAGGTGAAAATGAAATGAATTTGACTCATCCCCACACATACGAGTTTCACTAAAAATGATGACTATCGATTCAAGTCCCTGTGTTGAAACGGCACTCCTCCTTCTCCTCTCCACCGTATCCTCCTTGATAATAAATTCCCTTATGGATATCGTGGCAATATTATTGCACACACACACACACACACACGCGCACACACGCACGCACGCACACACACACACACACACACACACACATACACACTGTCCGCTATAACCTCTGGCATTCGTCTGCACCTGCCATGGGGGATTGCTTGAGATAAATGCAGGCAAATCCATATGCTAAGGATACGACACGTGTGTCCATGCTGCTTACATAATGTATAGTGAATGATTGTGAGATGAACACATTGTGCCTGCCTGTGCCTGTGCACACTCACCACCACCACCACCGCCACCATGCAATCAGTTATGATTTATTGATTGTAGCTCCTTGTAATGTGTAATGTGATTGCTTTTTATTGCTTTACATGGAGCGAGGCTAATAAAACACCAGGGAGGGAGAGACGGAGGGGAGGGAGGGAGGGAGAGACGGAGGCAGGCAGGCAGGCAGGCAGGCGGGCGGGCGGGCGACCAGCGAGGAAAATTTGCGAGGTAGATAATGGAACGTTATAAGGAACCAATTGTGAGAGGCATGGCTTTAACTGGTTCTAGATTCTGATATTACACTCTAGTTTCTGACACTAGATTCTAGTTTCTGAGGCAACATTCTACTTTCTGACTCTAGATTCTAGTTTCTGACACTACATTCAAGTTTCTCACCCTAGATTCTAGTTTCTGACACTACATTATAGTTTCTGACACTACATTATAGTTTCTGACTATAGATTCTAGTTTCGGACACCACATTCTGCTTTATAACACTAGATTTTACTACATTCTGATAATAGATTCTAGTTTTTCTGAAATAATCCATGTTCCTGTGTCAGTGATGCGATATATTTTATAGTGATGACCACCAGAATTATCAATATTCCGCTGCGGACCCCCATCTGAAACGTATTCTTGGGATCCCGCAGAAGCAGAGATTTGGAACAGCAAGGAAGAGTTGCGAGATAGATAACGGAAACGTTAAGAAACCTATTGTGAGAAACACTGCTTTAAAAACAACCACAGCAGAGATATCCACAAACCTGGCAGATGGTGATTTGTTTCTAGTTTACTACTACCCTCCGTTATCTGACACCTTAAGCCACAGCAAGCCTTTCCTGCATTCAGTCCCACCAACAACCATTATTCACAACCATAAAAAACAGGAAATAAAAATATAGACTTGGGGAATATAAATACACATATAAAAGATTAAATCCAAAGATAATGCCACATGTTAGACATAAAATAAAATACCACCACCGAATATATACAGGATATACTCCATTTAAAATACATTAACTCACACTCAGTAGTTGGTGCTGTCGCCCTCACAGCTAGAAGATCCTGGGTTTGATTCCCACTAGGCACGCGGTGGGTGCTGGTGGCGTGTCTCAACCTCTGCGTCATCAGTACTCATACCCGTGGTGGCGTTGGCCTTTCTGTGTGGAGTTTGCATGTATTTTTCTGTTTCTTTTTTTTTTTTTTTTTTTTTTTTGTAAGTCAAGAGAGGAGAGCCCAGAATCACTTTAGGTAATTGGCACATGGTTGTAAAAAAAAAAAAAAAAAAAAAAAGGTTTACAAAATGGTGAGGGCGAAAAAAATTTAGAGTGAAAAACACAATTAACTCAACCAATTTTTGAGCACTGTTGTCCAGTGTATTAACTCACACCACATTGTGAGCTTGTAGATTTGATCTTTTCTCTTGAGGTCAGGATAAGATGGCATCGAATTACATTTGATATCCTGAGGCTGTAAATAGATGGAGATGACATTTAAAATACAATAAAAAATGGTCAAATAAAAGGTACAAACCAATAATAACAATATTCCAGTCTAGGCCTGTTTGTTGTGGAAGCAGAGATCTTTAATGTCGGCAGAATAAGCTTCTCCGTGTTTTTTATCAGGGCATTTTAGCCAGTGTTTTATTTTAAACTTCTGCACTGTAACAGTGTTGTGTTTCTTAGCATTTTTAGTTATACATTAGACATTGAAAATTTCAGATCTACAAGCTCATAG
>CM076972.1:4327833-4360837 GCA_039105355.1 Benthosema pterotum | reverse complement strand
TCGAATTGATTCTGTGCATGTAACCGCACCCATTATAGAGCGTGTGCAGTGCACAAGCGCTCCGGCTACGTTTCTGAACGTCGGGCGGATGTAACATGTCCCATTTGAGGGGGCAAGAGAAATGGTATGGGGGGCGACTTCATCGCCCTCATACCACTTTCGGTTACAGGACTTTTATTAGTCAAGTAAAGCGTCAATAATAACATCAGTTGTTGTTGAAGTTGCAACAGACACGCAGCATGCATAAAGCTAAAGGTCTGACTCAGAGAGTTTTCTGTTTTCAATGATGAAATGCTGTTGGTTTAGTGGTGCCAAAATTGTAGTTAGTAGCAGTAGTAGCATTTCAAATCATTTCAAATATAAGCACTTTAATTTGAAATATCTTGGGTTGTTTTGCATGGCATCGTGTTTGGTGGGGCAGACTGGGTATTTAGGGGGGCCCATGCCTAGATCCGCCCCTGGCTCTGCTCAGCCATCAAACCGGTTCACTGGGTCATGTGACTTTAAATAGGAAGCACAGCTGGACACTAATTGGGGCAATTTGGGCCAAACCATCTCCCTGTCTGCGGACAGGGAGGATCGTTGTTGATCGTTATTATGGCACAGAGGGATGCTGGACTTTAATTGACTCTGAACAGCCCTTGGAAAATGCAAAAGACTTACAAGATCTACAAGCTCATATGAGTTGAAATGTAATGTGAACGTGGTATGTGAACGTGTTTTTGTGGTATTTTTGAGGTATTTTGAAATGTTTTGGGTTGTGTTGGACCCTTTTTCATGAAGACAGGACCAGTCTTCTGGGAGGAGCCAAGGGGTAGCAGGGGCGGATCTAGGCATGGGCATGGGGGGGCAATGCCCACCTAAATGCCCTAACTGCCCTAACAAACATGATGTCATACAAACAACCTAAACTACAGTATATTCAAAAGTATTTGAAACACTACTACTGCTATTAAACATTACTGCTACATTACTACTACATTAAACATCTAAACAAGTGTGGAAAAACTACCATTACAATGCCACCGAGGCCATCAAAAACGCATTTTTGTCCACAAAAAAACAACGGCAGATTTAGTCGACTAAACTTGTACAATATTTGGGTGACAAACTATAGACCAGCATGAAACCATTTCAGGTAACTAATATGTGACTTAAATGAAAAATGCAGTCCTAAGGGTCGTTTGCACCAAGAGAGAGATTAAATAAAGCCCAGTTTAGTGCTAATCACAGATTTGTTGATCAGAGATTAATTTTAATTCAAGTTGTGTTGCACCACTTAATTTTAAGCACTGCTTAACAGATCTGTGATTAACTCCATAACCTCTGATTAAAACCCATTAAACGGAGATTAAAACTATAAACTCTGATTAATTCACGGATTAAAGTTTGTTTTGTGTCCGCCATCTTGTTTTTGCGATGTAAACAAGCAGCAGCCTAGAGCCTTTATCCATTAGCGTTACTATTCCATTCACTTTGGAGAACATGGACAGGAGTTTGTTTAAATAAATAAAATATTGTGCCGCAGCAAGAAACAAAAGAAACAATGGAAAGCAGGCACAGCGCAGCCATCAGGTAGAAGTGTTGCGACATTGAGGGGGTCAGAAACTGAGCGCTAGAGGGCTGTTCATGCCGCCCTGAATAGGGACAAACGGGTTTTTTAACAAATGTGGTGTTATTTTCAGTCAAATCAAGCGGCACAGTGCCTTTTAAATTCATCATAACCATAAAAATCAACTGGATTCAAACAGCCCCTGTGTTTATTTGAGCTGCGCTTTTGTTTTCTCTTTCATTTTCATGAATCCATCTGATAAATGCTGCCATGTTTACATTTAAACCACCTCTACTGCAGGTTTAGAATTAAGCCCTTATGGTACTTAAATCAAAGTTTAAAGTTGTGGTGCAACAGTTTGACATTAATCCAGGTTTACAGTGAAAAATAAATCCACGATTAAAAAACAAAAGTCAAGATTAAAAGGATGGTTAAAACTAAACTGGATTAGTGAAATCTAGGTTTAAAGTTTGGTGCAACTGAAATTATAGATGATCCTTGATTTAAACCAGATTAGGGTTTAATCCTCCTCCTTGGTGCAAACGACCCTTACTTAAATTTAAGGCTTAATCCCAAGACTGACTAAACTAAAACCTGGTGTTGAACTGGAGTTGTGGTAGTGGTATATTGTGTTGTGTTTGCAGTTGTGCAGTTATAATGCTACGTAGGCTGTTGCTTTTGTGTTGCTTTTCTCGCATTTAGAGTTCTGTGTTTATCTCCCCCAATGCCACGTTGTTTGTGAGATTGCATAATTATCTGTTGCTCCTTCTCTGTACAGTGGTTATGGTCTGTAATGTGTTGGTTTGGTTTAGGAGAATTGAAGACGCTGCGTGCTGTTTGGGAATGCATTTTTATCTGATCCTCTCTCTCTCTCTCTTGCTCTGTGTGTGTTACTACCTTTTGCTAGTGTGGGAGGAAGGCATGAGGCCGTGACATGTCTGTGCATGCCTGATTGCCCAGGCCTTTAAGACATTTTGTCCGGATTCTAATAGCTTGATTCTAGTTATTTACTCTATATTTTAGTTGTTGACACTAGACTCTAGTTTATGACCCTAGTTTCTGACGCTAGATTGTAGTTTCTGACACTAGATTCTATAGTTATTGATGCTAGATTCTTCTTTCTGATGCTAGATTCTAGTTATTGATGATAGATTCTTCTTTCTAACGCTAGATTCTAGTTTCCGACACTAATTCTACTTTCTGATGCAGATTCTTTCTGACCTAGATTCTTTCTGACGCTAGATTCTTCTGACGCTAGATGCTTTCTGATGCTAGATTCTTTCTGACGCTATTTACTTTTTGACGCTAGTGAACACTAATTCTAGTTTCCATAGGACACTAGATTCTAGAAATCCATGTCCTGTGTCAGTGATGCTGGACACCATTATCTGTATTTGGCTGCGACCCTTATCTGAAAGCATGTTCTAGACCGAAGATTTGAGTAAAAAAAAATGTTTGCCAAAATAACATTTGCATTTTACAATTTTCAAAACAATAGTTAAATTACAACAATACCCAAACTTCACAGTACAGAAATGGTGTAAACCGTATTCAAGTCAGTTTCATTCTATACGGTTCAATCTGTTGAGGTATGTGTGAATAATATCATCAGCGTTCTGTCCTCAGAGATATATACGAAGGAAGGAAGTATACTGCTGTGATCGATAGCTTGGCTAAATGTAGTCTCAAAGCAATTTTTGTATGTCATGGTAGACCGGAGAAAACCTGCTTTTCACCTCAATACCTCAAAGAAGAAGACATCAAATACAGCTCTGTTAATGATAAACATCTGTAGGAACACACTCAGGCATGCAACGCTTTTTCTGGAAGCAGCACTACTACAGTCTCTTATCAGGCAGTCAGGGTGTGTATATATCTACTGGCTGTACGATTCAACAGATTCTCCACACATGCGTGAATGCATCTCCGCGTCAAGGGGAGTTTTTTGCCATTAGGCAGACTAGGCAGTTGTGTGGGGCGCTGGGGGGGGGGGACCACCAGACATGCTTTAAACGGATCCCAGGCTAATCAGCCTCACATGGATAAATACATTGTACTATTATACACTTGCGCAGTGACGTCACCGCCCCTGTTCCAGAAACGGATTCCCCATTCATTTTTCTCATAGACGTTTCAGAAATAATTTATATAAAGACGATTACAACGCGGACAAAGCCAACTCGGGTCGTGACGAATCATGATGACACACACAAACTTTTGGAACAATCAAATAATTTCTAAGATGAAAAACGAAACAAAAAGTCTTGTATCATGCCGTTTTCTACGTCTTGCTAATTAGATATTATATGACGATATTGTGTTTATTGTCATGATTTGTCACGACCCGAGTTGGCTTTGGCCGCAGCGCAATCGTGTTTTTATTAACCATTTTCGAAAAGTCTATAAGGAAAATGAATGAGGATTCAATTAGTGGAACAGGGTTGGTGACGTCACTGCGCAGGTCTATAGCTGCAGTACAAAACGCATAATAACCACTTAACTGTTTAAGTGCCATGGACGTTAAGATGAGTATTTGTTTACAAAAACGACCCAGGTAACAGTTGCCATAGTAGAACAAGATTTGAAATCACGCTGGGGTGCATAATTAGGTGACAGGGTGTATTTAGGTCCATGGCTGAGCCTATTGTGGCATAATAACGTCCTAGTGGGTGTGCAATGGTGGAAGATCTATTTTTCTGGCCCAGGAATTGACACTTTGTGGACCAGAAATGATGCGATCGGCAGGGGCGGGGGGAAATGAAACCGTTACAAATCTCTGAAATGTGTACAACTTCTGTATTTCTTGTGTTTGAGAGAATCAATCAATTATTTAATGCATATAAACACTCTGGACCTCAAGGGGGCGCTACAGGCTGGCAAAATGGCTACCGAGGGGTAATAGAGTCAACTTTAGCGTGTACAAACACTGTGTTTGTAAACAGATCGGTTTAAAAACAGAATCTAACTCCACCTCACCTCACTAACCGTATATTGCAATTGATCTATTGCTAAAAAACTGTTCCAGTTGCTATTTGTGAAAACATTCCTTAAGCTCCTTAGGTGCCGCTTTGCTAGGCTGTAGTGGCCCCCATTTGGTCCAGAGTGAACAACACCAATTAGCACCAGTTTAAGCTTATTTAATAATAATTACATAACATTAATTACATAATATGGCCCAATAATATTTGGAGCATTTTTGGGGGAAATAAATCAACTGCAAATAAAGTTAAGAAAGCCTTTTTTGGGTGGAATTCTCCTTTAATCTACTGAATTGGAAGAGTTAACATATAAAATGAAGTTCTGAGAAATGACCATGAGTCCTCCAATACATCCAGCGAGGTGTCACAGCACAAAAGGCATAGAAAAGGCACATATGACTCATCATTCTGTGCTGATTGTAAACTTGTGATCGGAAATGACACGCTGACTGCTGTGCGAGACAATAATAGACAATGTGCTGTCCGTGGTGCTGAATGAAACAGTGCGCTATCCGTGGTGCTGGCTGAAACACAATGCGCTGTCCGTGGTGCTGCGCTGTCCGTGGTGCTGATTGAAACAGGGCGCTGTCCGTGGCGCTGCCTGAAACACAATGCGCTGTCCGTGGCGCTGCCTGAAACACAATGCGCTGTCAGTGGTGCTGAATGAAATAATGCGCTGTCCGTGGTGCTGAATTCAACACAATGCGCTGCCCAGCGTGCTTAAACGCAAAGCGCTCTCCAGGGTGCTGAAGCTCACACACACGTGCAGCGTAACATTCCAATGGGGGGGGGGGGGGGGGGGGGGGGGGGGGGGGGCAAAATGGTATGGGGCAGCTTCATGAAGCCGCCTTCATGTCATTTTCAGGACTTTCAGGATATGGTATGAGCATCAGTCCATGTGTTCACAAAATAGAGCCAAGAATTCTGTGTCTTCTGGCAGCGAGACAGTGATATGGCTTTAAGAGAGAGAGAGAGAGAGAGAGAGAGAGAGAGAGAGAGAGAGAGAGAGAGAGAGAGAGAGAGAGATAAAGATCTGCCCACTGTAATGTGAACAAAATTAAAATCTCCGTCAGCTGATGCACAGCTCAGTTTGCACAGTTCAGGCCTGAGCCCGACGGTGGAGACCTGTGCCCCGCTGTAGATCCGGCCCTGGCCCCAGCATGTTTTTGTAGTCCAGTCTCACACAGAGGCTCTCCCAGCCAGTAGATGAATGAGAGAATGTACTGTAAGTCTACAAGCTGCAGTTTGTGAGGATGAGTCTTTGTGCGACTCCTGGTGGAAAAAGTTGGAGGGAGCCAGCAGAGAAGTGAAGTGGGTCAACAGCGTGCGTGGCAAAAGAAAACAGCTCCTCTCAATGACATCCATCGCAGCCATGTGGCTTTTGTGTTTGGTTGTGCTTTGAAATTCCTGGAGAGCCTCCGAAGGGACTTTAAAAATAATAAATTGTCAAGCCAGCAAATATGGACGTCTTTGGTTCTTAGGAAATGCAGGCGGCAGGTTTTTGCTCGCAGGCAACAAACCAGCTTTTGTTTTGCTCCTCCCCCTAGCTGCCTCGCTGCACATGTGCTTCTAAAATGCAATGTGTCAAGTATTCACAATGCACAAGTTAAAGGCCGCTATACCAAAACTCCAGTCACATAAGTCAGTGGTATTCAACCTTTTTTCACACCAGGGCCCAGTATTTATTCAGACTTTTAGCCACGAAGGACCACTATTTGATGTCAAGTTTATAGTCTCAAGGACCCAAAACTATGGACTTTCAAGTCTGTGTACACGATGTCGGTCATAATATCAATTCTTCTACATTTTCTAAATGTGTAAATTCGTGAAAATTCAAGTCAGTCAGATGTTTAACACATTTAGGCCTGACCTCTGTGTGCGCAGCAACAGGAACCAGTGGAGATTTGGGTTTAGTTTTATTACATTTTTTTAAAAATTTTTGGGAAGGTTATTGTGCAAGTCTTCCAAGCTTGTATTTGAGTGAGGCGGTTGGCAAGGGACTGAGGAGGGAGGCAAGTGTGCTTAGATACTGTACGGCTGAGTTTTAATTTCATCAGCATGTCAATGAAAGCTCAGTAGATATTGACCATTGATAATCTCCCCTCCAAGGCTCATCGTCTCGAATAGGGATTGACATTGGGAAACGTTACGCTGCAGCAATCATAACCATAAACATAAACCATAATATATTACAAGGGAGGAATGTCCTCCAAGTCCCATTGCGCACTAAGCAATCAATGTTGGTGCACTAGTAGTGACATCTGAGCAATATGCGCTATGAAAGATGACCAAATCAACATAGCAACCTACTGTATACCTTACAGTCATTTCTTATATCCTAGAAAGTGTGAGGGGATCATTAGAAATGCAGCGCTCAAGAATCACACATTTTTTTTTTCTAATAATTTTTATCCCACGATTTTGTAACCCATTTTTTTCACCCAGTGCCAATTCCTAATGTGCTCCTGGGCTCTACACACCCTCCACCAACCTGGGGAGGTAGCGGACTGGGCTCATGCTTCCTTCAAGGCATGAGGAGTCGCGCCGCCTTCTTTTCACTGACAGGGGAGTTTCCCTGGTTGGACGTAGCGCGTGGAAGGAGCCCGTTATTCCAACCAGTTCCAGTCCCCTCCATCAGGCCAGGGGGAGGCACTTTAGAGCCTAGGATTATAGCATGTTTTTGTGAGGGTATCTACCCTAGGGGACACGGGGAGAACATGCAAACTCCACACAGAAAGGCCTTTTCGTCAACCCCGCCTCGGGTATGGGCACTGATGACGCGGAGGAGCAGACACGCCGCCAGCACCCACAGCAGCGCCCCTAGTGGGAATCGAACCCAGGACCTTCTAGCTGTGAGGCGACAGCACTAACCACTGTGCCACTGTGCCCAGAATCACAATTTTAAAAACTAATGGAAGAACTCGACTTATTACCATTCAAGCCTGGCCTCAAGGACCTGGCAGATTGCTTTCTAAAAAATAAATTCAATGAATTAAGGTTGAAATAAATTTCAACCTCATTACTATTTTTTACATTTGTAGAGGAAATTATGCTTAAAGATAGAGTGCCATGATTTTTTTCCACCCTAAAACATCATCAGGCATTATTGTAATATGAGGAAGAAGATGTGAAGTGAAGACATCATTGCACATAAAAACTACACCAAGGGTCTAATCAAGTACTGTCACTGTGTAAACATGTACACAATTGGAAAAAGATATGCCACATCTTAAAAAAAAAGATAATTTCATGCATTTTTTTCATATCTTTGGCGATATCTTTCAAAAATATGATTGTACATGTTCTATGCATTCTAATGATCACATACATACATTTTACCTAATTTTAACCATCATCAGTGCTTTTGCAGATAATCCCTGCAAAAGCACTATACTATACAGTAGCTGTGATCTTACAGTGACTATACGATGGACGTATTAAAAGGCAAGGGTAGTAGAAATGGAAAACCACTTAAATCCCCAGTCTGTGTAAATTCCTAAAGGAATAATAACAAAAAAAAAGACATGTGCTTGCAAAATACTCTTTCATTATACACTTGACGCCGTAGAGATTAACAGCGAGGGGTCAACGTGTCACGCTGGAGAAACTGTTATTTGTTGACAAGAAAAGGTCAAATCCCTCTCATTCGCCCTGGAGGAAGCGTACACTGGCGAGTTAACCCTCCCTATATATCCGTGCAAATTGCTTAATCCATTCTGTACGCATATGGGTGTTTCAAGCATTAACTGGCTTTAACAGTTAAAAAATAGCAGACCTACAAACTCGTATCGCGCCACCGAGTGCGCGATACGAGCTGTAGTCTGCTATTTTTTGGAAAATCCTTAGAATATGGTGTCAAATCTTTGAATGTTATTTTCTGGCGGAGCCAATTTGGGTGTTTCACGCATTAACTAGCTTTAACCATTAAAAAATAGCAGATCTACAAGCTCGTATCGCGCCACCGAGTGGCGCGATACGAGCTTGTAGGTCTGCTATTTTTTGGAAAATCTTTAGAATATGGGTGCAAATCTTGAATATTATTTTCTGTCTGAGCAAACTTTATACTCCAATCTTTGTTACTGGAGGGGGTCCCTCCATGGGATTTTTTCAGATGGGAGGGGTCCTCCGCACCCTGCCAAACACAGATAATTCTAAGGGTCCTTGCAGAAATATTTTGAGCATCACTGACACAAAAGTATCGATTTTTTTTCTTATTTTTTTCCAGAAAAACTAGTATCTAGTGCTAGAAACTACAATCTAGGGCCAGAAAAGATAGTTTCTAGAAATTGCAATCTAAAGCCGGACAAAATTGCTCAACCCTTTGTGTACTGATCGCGTTTTGGTGTTTTTAAGCTGTTGAAAAATAGCAGATCTACAAGCTCATATCGCGCCACCGAGTGGCGCGATATGAGCTTGTAGTTCTGCTATTTTTGAAAAAAAATGTGAAAAGCATCAGAAACTAGAATCTGATCAGGACACAATTGCTTAAATTACCCCATTAACACCATGTGTATGGTCTGTCACATGGGGGGACAGCCCCTTCCAGCATCCATTGAAACAAATTATGTACAGCATTAGCTCTCCTGCCATTTCCCTTGGAAATATCCACATGCATTAAAGACCCAGCAGGGACGTGCACAGACTGTTAGAGGGGCAGGGGCTGAGACCCTGCATGAGAGAGGGCACTTTTGGACGAAAAATTGTGAAAATAGTAGATCCAAAAACTATCAAAATATTGCATTTAATTTAAAACAATCATATACCATTATGTAAACAGAAAATGGCATTTTTACTTGTATTACATCGATTTGCAATGTACTGTACGTTGTAAAGAATCAGTATCGAGTCGTCACCAATACTAAGTACGTCTTGCATCGTATTTAACACTTTTATAAATAAAAATACATCTTGCGTTCAAACACAATGTCCACCAATATGCCATATTTATATCCATTATAATACTTTTTCAATTAACCTGTAGTATTTGATCGATTTTAGACCATGTAATTGTATACGTATATACATACATTATATGCAGTATATATATATATGTACATTATATACTGTATATACATACAGTATATATATACATACAATCACTAAATTGTACCTTTAAACAAACAGAACTTTCACAGTGGGGGCGTTATTTAATAGAGTCTGAAGAAAATCAAAGTAACAACATTAAAACATGCTCTATAAAGATAAAAAATAAATAAATAATAACCATAGGGGGTGAAGGCATGCAGGGTCTCCCAGCAAATCAAACCTCCATCGGAGATAGAACACCTCCGGTGCCACACACACACACACACACACACACACACACACACACACACAACACACACACACACACACACAACACACACACACACACACACACACACACACAGCAAGCAGAAACGGAGTCAAATAACCTGTTCTGAACTGAAAAAAATAATTTAAAGAGCTGTGCTATACATTTTCAATATTTTCCAAATAATATCAGACCTACAAGCTCATAGCGCGCCACTCCGACCGTGGCACGCTATGAGCTTGTAGGTCTGATATTTTTTTCAATAACTAAAGTTTATACTAAGTAATGCTGGTAATTCTAAATATGCTAATGTTAATGCTAATAAAGCATGGAATACTGAAAGGTGTTCCCGCCAAATATAAGATAATAATGAGGATGCGCGCGCACGAACACATATAGAGCGCGCCGCACACACACACACACACACACACACACACACACACACACACACACACACACACACACACACACACTGCCGTAGCGGCGTGGTGCTGGAGGGCTCTGTCACGTCAGTGTCCACAAGCTGTTGCTTCCCCACAGCCTGCTAGTCTGGCTGCATGGGAAGCAGCGTGGGCTCAGTGCCGACGCCTTCCATCCCTGCTACCAGTCCAATATGCCAATTAATACAGTCTGTACGCCAACGCGTGTTGGTGTTCTAAGTGTAGTATTACGCAGAAGCGGGGATCGAACCTGGGACTCCCACTCGCCAGGCCAACGCACAACAAGTCGCGCCAATAGGGCTGAGCCCGGTTGGCGGGGCTGTTGTGGCTGGCTCATGGCTGGGTGCTACATAAGCATTATGATTATTACTATGCTTTACCTGTTGAAAAATATCAGATCTACAAGCTCAAAGCGTGCCACCGAGTGGCGCGCTATGAGCTTGTAGGTCTGATATTTTGTTGTAGGTCCGATATTTTTGAAAAAGCGTGAAAATGTGGCGCAAATCTTTGAATGTGTTATTTCAGAAGCAAACGTTTTTTTGACACACATCTTTGCTTCTGGGGAATTCCCTAGAACAACATGCTTTCAGGGGGGGGTCCACAGCCAAATATAGATAATCCTGGGCATCCTCGGCATGAGATATGTAGAGCATCACTGACGCAGGGTTTAGGGTTAGGGTTAATTCAAAGAAAACTAGAAATAGTCAGAAACTATGTAGCGTCAAAAAACTAGACTCTAGCGTCTGGAACTTAATAAAAAACAATAATCTAGTGCCAGAAACTAGAATCTAGTGTCAGAAACTAGAATCTAATCAGGACAAAACGGGTTAAGGTGAGCCAATTAAAACCCAATTCCAGCTGAGACCAGCATGCCTGGTGCCTAATTGTTACGTTGTAATTAGCTCCAGGGAGATAGATCGCGGTCCACGCGCACCCCAACACACAACATGCACTCGACCACGTCCGGCGTTTTGTGTGTGTGTGTATCTGTGTGCTTTTAATAGTTTTATCGCCGATCACGCACTCGTCGTGTTCTTACCGTGGGGCAACGCTCGCCGAACACGACAAAGGCGCAGAACACGACGAAATGTAGATTTCATTCTTTAATCCATCTATTAGTCCCAGCGCATCGTCTGATAAAGATCCCGTTGCTGACTCTCATTTGGGACAGAATTGCTGCAACAACTTTGTCTGTTGCTAGACGTCACTTCCTGACTTTTGACCCGGAACTTTTTGCTCGGATGGTTAGAGGACAGGTTAGTCAAGACACCAGAAACAGCATGACGTCATCGCACATCCTGTTTAGGAGATCTGGCGCTTCACAAAATAAGTTTTTTATTTTTTTTTACCGAATACACTAGCTTGAGCCGTGGCATATAGCAGAAAACAACGAACGCACGCTTGCGGTAAATGAGTTAAGAAGGCACGGATATGGACACACACAGACACATATACAAACACACACACAAGCACTTTGCAGAGATTTTAAACTTGTCCATCTGGGGGCATGTCAGGTCAGAGCATGTCATGAAGTCACCCTGACAACCAAACCAACCGACCAACCAATAAAATCACAGCGCTGTGTCCATCTGGGATGACCTCGAATACAGCCGGTGGCAAAAAATGCTAATAAACTGCTTAATTTGAGGAGAAGCCGAGGGAATTGTCTTCCTGGCAAATCCTTGCATAATACCAACGGTCAATCCATGTGCAATTTCAGATTGATTGTTCTACCGTCCCCGCAGGGGCAACTAGTGTAGATTTAATAGTAGGAGGGTAAAAGTTACTGAAAGTTTTGTGCAAATAATGACCTGAACAGCACTAACATCCAGAGATGTTGACTTAATTGGCCCTTCACTAAGCCCCTCCCCATTCAGACCTTGTCCAATAGGCATGTTGGTAGAGGAAAGCTTGACCAGGAAAGTTCACCTGGATAGCAACAGTTTTTTACCCTATTTTGAAAGAGCTGTTGGCTCTATATCGGGACAGATGACTTTAACAGCGACCAAGTGTGTGCACGGCAGGTGGCACACGCAAAAGACTGTTAGTCAAGCCGGCAAGCCGGCAAATGGAGGTGAAAATGACATTTTACTCATCCCCACACATACGAGTTTCACTAAAAATGATGACTATCGATTCAAGTCCCTGCGTTGAAACGGCACTCCTCCTCCTCCTCTCCACCGTATCCTCCTTGATAATAAATTCCCTTATGGATATCGTGGCAATATTATTGCACACACACACACACACACACACACACACACACACACACACACACACACACACACACACACACACACACACACACACACACCGTCCGCTATAACCTATGGCATTGGCCTGCACCTGCCATGGGGGATTGCTTGAGATAATTGCAGGCAAATCCATATGCTAAGGATACGACACGTGTGTCCATGCTGCTTACATAATGTATAGTGAATGATTGTGAGATGAACACATTGTGCCTGCCTGTGCCTGTGCACACTCACCACCACCGCCACCATGCAATCAGTTATGATTTATTGATTGTAGCTCCTTGTAATGTGTAATGTGATTGCTTTTTATTGCTTTACATGGAGCGAGGCTAATAAAACACCAGGGAGGGAGAGACAGGGGGAGGGAGAGACGGAGGGAGAGATGGAGGGAGAGACGGAGGGGGGCAGGGATCGAGGCAGGCGGGCAGGCAGACAGGCAGACAGACAGACAGACAGGCAGGCAGGCAGGCAGGCAGGCAGGCAGGCAGGGTTACACGTCGCCATTCCGAAGCCCCGCCATTCCGATCGTTCACTTCCATTAATCGGAATGGCGGGTTTCTCCGTGGAAAAAAAGACACTGCCTTTCCGAAGGCCACACATCACCATTCCGAAACACTGCTATTTCGAAGAATACCACTTCGAAATGGCGATGTTTTTTTTTTTTTTTTTTAAGACCACGCCATTCCGAATATATTATTATTCATTGCCTTTTTATCATTACTCTGTCTCGCCAGTCGCTCGCTCGCCCCCTCTCTCTCTCTCTCTCTCTCTCTCTCTCTCTCTCTCTCTCTCTCTCTCTCTCTCTCTCTCTCTCTCTCTCTCTCTCTCTCTCTCTCGCCCTGCTCACCCTCGTCTACGCGCGCCACAATCAAATAGCGCAAAGCAGGGCCGAGCGAAGAAGAATATCAGTTGAAAATCGATGCTGTTTTAACAGCTATTTTGTCTGTCTGTTTGTCTACTCTGTTGGCCCATGACCGCATATAGGCCTACATGTCACATTTTCCTCTAGCTGTGTGCGTGCGTGCGCGCTCATTTTGGAAATGTCTTGAGCGTCCTGCCAAATTATGTAGAAAATAAAGTAAATGGGAATAAATAGAAAACAATGCGGCTAGACTGTATATTTCTACTGTAAGCAGCAGCAGCACCACCGCTGCTTTCTCTGGTATAAGCAGCGCAGCGACAGCAACGAACATAGCCCCATATGCAACTCAGGGGCGTAGCTACGGATGGGCCGGGGTGGGCCGCGGCCCACCCAAATAGAGAGCTGGCCCACCCATTGAAAACATGACTAAGAACTTGAGAAAACAAAGGACAAAGACCAGAGAGCCTCTAGAGAGAGCATGAGAGGTCCAGACTCACTGTAGTTACAGTATAATGGGTGATTTGCGGGCACTAATCACCCATTATAATGCAAATGGGGCTTTACACCCTTTGTTTGTAAACCTGCCAGATTGTTATCATTTGGCAGATATATCTGTGAAAACAATAGCGCTTGTTTCTGTGGGGGGACTTTCACAAGGATTTTTTCAAAAGTTAACTCTGGTCTGTTCTCCTGAAAGAAAATCTGTCATGATCAGCAGACACATTGGTAACTAATTTATAAATGGCAGTGATTCTAGTGAACAGCTGAAACCTATTTGATAATGACAAAAAACACTAGGGTCGTTTGCACCAAGAAGGATTAAACCCTAATCTGGTTTAAATCAAGGATCATCTATAATTTCAGTTGCACCAAACTTTAAACCAAGATTTCACTAATCCGATTTAGTTTTTAACCATCTTTTAATCTTGGCTTTGTTTTTTAATTGTGGATTTATTTTTCACAATGAACCTGGATTAATGTCAAACCTGTTGCACCACAACTTTAAACTTTGATTTAAGTACCAATAAGGGCTTAATTCTAAACCTGCAGTAGAGGTGGTTTAAATGTAAACATGGCAGCATTTATCAGTTGGATTCATGAAAATGAAAGAAAACAAAAGCGCAGCTCAAATAAACACAGGAGGCTGTTTGAATCCAGTTGAATTTTATGATTATGATGAATTTAAAAGGCAGTGTGCCGCTTGATTTGACTGAAAATAATTGAAACCGCTTGTCCCTATTCAGCGGCATAAACAGCCCTCTAGCGCTCAGTTTCTGACCCCCTCAATGTCGCAACTCTTCTACCTGATGGCTCCCCCGTGCTAATGTTTTCACACGTGTCGACTCGATCGTCCATAGAAATGTTAATGTGAACAATTGCTGCTGATAGCCTACTGTAATTGTCGTTAATGTCCTACTCCCTGTACTGAGCACCACAGAGTGAAGCACTGTTGAGCGAACGTCTGTTGTCTGTTTGGCAAGCAAGCAGGCTTTTCTTTTTCTTTTGTTTCTTGTTGCAGCATAATATTTTATTCATTTAAACAAACTCCAGTCCATGTTCTCAAATGTGAATGGAATAGTAACGCTAATGGATAAAGGCTCTAGGCTGCTGCTTGTTTATATCACAAAACAGGATGGCGGACACAGAACAAACTGTAATCCATGAATTAATCAGAGTTTCAAGTTTTAATCTCCGTTTAATGGATTTTAATCAGAGGTTATGGACTTAATCACAGATCTGTTAAACAATGCTTAAAATTAAGTTGTGCAACACGACTCGAATTAAAATTAATCTCTGATAAACAAATCTGTGATTAGCACTAAACTAGGCTTTATTTAATCTCTCATGGTGCAAACGACCATATGTATTCGTGACAGGATTATTTTTTCATGTCAAGACATTAATTCAAGAAGATAACCCTGGTACAGTAAAGTAAAGTTATATACAGTAAACCGAAATATAACTGTAATATGGCAATAGTAGCAATAAATAGCTTTTCTTGCACGTGCGAATTTGCGGCCATCACGCACGCAGCATGCCCACCCTGAATCGCTCATGCCCACCCTGAATTGAGTTTCTGGCTACGCCACTGATGCAACTTCAGTCCCTGGATGCACTGCACTCATAATCATGCATGTAGGCCTAGTAGTGGAGCGGGTTAGCAAAACTATTGTTCACTTTTTGAGAAAAGCGTGAAAATTGGTACACGCATAGCCAAAGACATTCTAAAAATATTTGGATGTGGAGGCATCTTGAATTCCAAGATGGCGGCCCCCAAAATCCAAGATGTCTGCCCAGAAATGTGGTTTTTTCTGTCATAACTTGAAATGCATTGATTTTACGCGCATAGATGTATTGAACGTTAATACAAAGATGGCCATTACGGACGATTTGGTACCAAGTACGTGTCTGTATCTCCTACGGTTCTTGAGATACAGCATATAGGCACTTTCACAGATCGAGGAGAGCAAGACATTTGTAACATTGATTCTTAAGTCAATCAAATGGTCATACAGACATGAAAATTGGTGCACACACTCTGCAAACCCCACTATTTCTAAAAGTACTGCATGCCCTGCAAAATTCCAAGATGGCAGCCCCCAAAATCCAAGATGTCTGTCCAAAAATGTGTTTTTTTCCTTCATAACTCGAAATACGAAGATCTTAAGCCCCATAGATGTATTGAACGTTAATATAAAGTTGGGCATTACGGACATTTTGATACCAAGTACATGTCTCTATGTACTACGGTTCTTGAGTTACAACATATCCGTATTCATGAGGCACCAAAAGTGTAACATTTTGGCACATTTCACTATTTAACTCAAAGATCCCTTCATCACTTTCAGGAATCATTTTCAGAAATGGACCTACATGTATCTGCTATCATAAACCACTTCAAGTTTCTCAATTGATGAAACGGGTCGGGAGTTATTAAACCGATCGTAAAGGGCTGTTTTCAGTGCTAAATTTGCTGCGTATAGTTAGCGAACATAAGCCACCCAGAAATGTCTGTCTGTGCATCCCTCCTTCACAATAAGTGTATATCTGAAGCGGACGCACTAAGTGCAGCATGTGTCCTAGTATAATGGTATAATATGCTAATAGGCGTAATAGTGTAATATATGCAATAGTGTAATAGGGCTAATAGTGTAATCTATGCAATAGCGGTATACTGTAATAGGGAATATATGTAATAGTGTCATAGTGTAACATGTGTAATAGTGTATTAGGGTAATATGTGTAATAGTATAATAGGGCAATATGTGTAATAGTGTCATAGTGTAACATGTGTAATAGTGTAATAGGGTAATATGTGTAATAGTGTCATAGTGTAACATGTGTAATAGGGTAATATGTGTAATAGTGTCATAGTGTAACATGTGTAATAGGGTAATATGTGTAATAGTGTCATAGTGTAACATGTGTAATAGTGTAATAGGATAATATGTGTAATAGTGTCATAGTGTAATAGGGCAATATGTGTAATAGTGTAATGGTGTAACATGTGTAATAGTGTAATAGGGTAATATGTGTAATAGTGTCTTAATGTAACATGTGTAATAGTGTAATAGGGTAATATATGTAATAGTGTCATAGTGTAACATGTGTAAGAGCGTAATAGGGTAATGTGTAATAGTGTCATAGTGCAACATGTGTAATAGGGCAATATGTGTAATAGTGTCATAGTGTAACATGTGTAATAGGGTAATAGGTTAATATGTGTAATAGTGTAATATATGTGCATTAAGGTAAGAGTGTGGTATATGAAATAGCAGTATAGTGTAATTTCCCTATTACACTATTGCACATATATTACACTATTACACGTATTAGCCTATTACACATATTACACTATTACACATATTGCACTATTACACATGTTGCACTATTACACCATTACACATGTTATACTATGACACTATTACACATATTACCCTATTACGCTATTACACATGTTGCACTGTGACACTATTTCACATATTACCCTATTACACTATCACACATGTTACACCATGACACTATTACACATAGTGCGCTATTACACTATTACACGTGTTACACTATGACACTATTACACATATTACCATATGACACTATTACACATATTATCCTATTACACTATTACACATATTACACATATTATCCTATTACACTATTACACATGTTACACTATGACACTATTACATATATTACCCTATTACACTATTACACATGTTACACTATGACACTATTACCCTATTACACTATTACACATGTTACACTATGACACTATTACACGTATTGCCCTATTACACTATTACACATATTACCCTAATGCACTATTACACATGTTACACTATGACAGTATGACACTATTACATATATTACCCTATTACAGTATACCGCTATTGCATATATTACACTATTAGCCCTATTACACTATTACGCCTATTAGCATATTATACCACTATACTAGGACACATGCTGCACTTGGTGCGTCCGCTTCAGATATACACTTATTGTGAAGGGCAGATGCACAGACAGACATTTCTGGGTGGCTTATGTTCGCTAACTATACGCAGCAAATTTAGCACTGAAACAGCCCTTTACGATCGGTTTAATAACTCCTGACCCGTTTCATCAATTGAGAAACTTGAAGTGGTTTATGATAGCAGATACATGTAGGTCCATTTCCTGAAAATGATTCCTGAAAGTGATGAAGGGATCTTTGAGTTAAATAGTGAAATGTGCCAAAATGTTACACTTTTGGTGCCTCATGAATACGGATATGTTGTAACTCAAGAACCGTAGTACATAGAGACATGTACTTGGTATCAAAATGTCCGTAATACCCAACTTTATATTAACGTTCAATACATCTATGGGGCTTAAGATCTTCGTATTTCGAGTTATGAAGGAAAAAACACATTTTTGGACAGACATCTTGGATTTTGGGGGCTGCCATCTTGGAATTTTGCAGGGCATGCAGTACTTTTAGAAATAGTGGGGTTTGCAGAGTGTGTGTACCAATTTTCATGTCTGTATGACCATTGGATTGACTTAAGAATCAATGTTACAAGTGTCTTGCTCTCCTCGATCTGTGAAAGTACCTATATGCTGTATCTCAAGAACCGTAGGAGATACAGACACGTACTTGGTACCAAATCGTCCGTAATGGCCAACTTTGTATTAACGTTCAATACATCTATGGGCGTAAAATCAATGCATTTCAAATTATGAAGGAAAAACCACATTTCTGGGCAGACATCTTGGATTTTGGGGCCGCCATCTTGGAATTCAAGATGCCTCTTTTGAAGAGAATTTTCAGAGGGCGCCGGTAGCCGGGCGGGTCGTGCAGGAGGAGAACCGAAGAAAATGAGGACTCTTTTGTAGACGTGTTTGGTAGATCCAGAAATGCTTGTTTTTATTTTGTAAAACACGAAGCAAAATCGGCACAAAGACAGCACGGAAATCGCGTGCGTGGCTAAATACAATGATCACTAGGTCCAATTCATGATACAGAGTAAAGAGCTCCCGAAATGTCTGTGTACTATTGTTTTATACAGTAAGGACACAACAAAGACCCTCCTCCCCAAGGCGGAACAGGGTGATAAGTTCCTGTTTTTACAACCAATCACCAACTGTTTCCGGCACAGGGAGGCGGGGCTTCCCTACAGACTGGACTTCCCTTCTGTAAAGTTAAGGCTACACTAAGCATTTTAATGTTACTTTTAAAGTACACTTATGCATAAACGGAAATCAAATACTGTTCATTGATGATACAAATTAAACAAAGGAAACAATGAACCTAACCTAAAATGAATAAATGAGCCAATGTTCAGATACTATTAAAGATGAATTCAAAACACTTTGTTAATACCCTTATAAAATAAATGTTCTCCTTAGTGTAAACAATCTCTGTAAATTAAGTCACTAGATTAACCAGTTCAGATATTATTCCTTTTGCTTCACGATGCCCTAGATGTTTTAAAACATCCAAGACATCTTTTGTAGGAATTAATATTGTTTTGAAAGGGTTACTAAGTGAGTTACTAGTTTAACCTGATTTTCCCAATAAAGTGATATCACTTGCTTAGCTAATTCAAAATGACTATCCTATTACTTTGATCGGTAGCAGATTACATAGGATATATATATATACATGCCACCTTTTTAGGACGCCATGATATTAAATTAGTTAAAATAGTGAACCTTTAGCCAGAATAGTTTTTAAAGAAACAGCCAATCTGATACATTCTAAATTCTATGCATGTATGTAACTTAGCACTTTGAGATAACAATTTGAATAGCACAGCTTGTGAGCCGGCTTCAAAGCTTTCAGGTGCTAAAACCCTATTGTCTCTGAGTCTCATTGTTCTTGGTGACCTTTTGTCACCAGCTGTTCCAGACTGTATGTCTCTGATGTGGGGGTTGTCACCCCAAAACCAAACCTGTTTGAGTTTTTATGACTTCACCTGAAAATACATATTAGCATGTAACATTACTGAATTAGCTAGTAATTATGAATTATGATCATAATATACATCATTCCCCCCTTTTCACATGCCTAATGCATGTGAAAATATTAATTATGAATCATAATTCATAATTTGGACCCATTTCTTTTTCTTCGCAGAAACTAACCATGTTTGTTAGATGAATTACCTGAGCCTATCCCCCCTGGACACCCGAAATACCTGTAAATCAATGTAGAAACTTTAACAGGAGGCTGATCTGAACCCAAATTGCATTTCATCTCGCCGTAATATATGTATACACGGAAGCTGGAACACAACCGAGGCCAAACCCAAACCGACACTGTCTCAAAGACTAAGATACCCATAACACCTGTAAGATGAAAAAATAGTACCTGAAGATTCACCCAATACGAAACAAAATAAAAATAACCAACATTTAACGCCAAATAAACTCAAAACCCATTGAACTAAATCAACCCATATAATAATGATTTTAGATCAAATAGGAAAACACAAAAATAAAGACATCAAAAACAAAAACCTTTTTTTTTTTTTTTTTTTTTTTCCTCAAAGTTCCTTCTTGACGATCCACGCGCTCTGAGATACACACGGTAGGTTGACAATTTCCCACCGGTTTCTCTTTCTTTCTTTTTTTTTTTTCCTAAATGATGAACGCAAGAACTCCTTGATTCAGGTCGAGGTCAACGCACTTCAAGCGTTGCACAACTAGCAGGAAATGACGATCCGATCTTCTTTGTTTTGGGGCAGGGCATTTTGGACAATACATGGGCCAACACTTCCGGGCATGGAAGTTGAATAGGTGAAATGGGACAGGAGACAGCCAGCTTGTAGCTGTCAAAAGTAGCTCCATTTTCCTCCATAGAACACTGTGCATTCACGCACAATCAGAAAGCTAGAAGACTGCATTTCAGCAGCTTCATAGCCGTAAGCACTCTCCTTACAGGCCGTTGCCTGAACGCAAACTGTAGATGGTGACTCTCTTGTCACCCGACGATAGATTCCCACCGATGATGCAACGTAGGAAACCTTGTTGAAGACGATGCGTGGACGATGTAGAGAAGAACATCTGATCTGCTTAGCAGCTGTAGAGATGCACATCGTATGGATCTCCACCCAGCCGATGAAGTACTGGAATCACGCCTTCCAGGTTGTAGAGCTGATGATGCTGACTTTTGCTGCGTAGAGTGGACCAGGAGTTGACGTAGACCAAGAGTTGATGATCTCAGATGTACGTAGTCATGTAGTCATGTAGTCATAGCGGTCGATGAAGATGATCATGATCGCCATGGCCACACCTTACTGCACACCTTCTCCTCCTTCTCCTAACAGAAAAGACAGAAACCAACTTTCCGCCAGATTAAACATTCTTTTACAAGACACCATCATGCATCAAAGTAGTTATTGTCCGATGTTAGTATTAGCCCTAATATTGACTGCCCAATGAAATATTACTCAAAAAGCCCTATTAACGTCAAATTATTCTCAATACACTAATCATTTTTTTTTTCACCAACTCTTAACAAAGTTTACCAATTATTCTCATGTTCGTTTACCTGATAACCACCATTGCTGTTTCTCCGAACAACAAAATTACTTTCCTGAGTGAATAATGCATCCTATATTTGACTGCACATTGACAAATGTCTCCTTCTCCAAGCATTTATTAAGCAACAACAATTTTAAAAATCGTTGCATGTTCCCTCTATTTAAAGTAAAAATACATTGTGACTCTCTGACTCTTATTAAACTGTATTTTAGGCCGACTGCATTGTCTAAAAAATATGCAATCTGAAAAATACCCCCCTTTCTATTGATTCGACTATATCCTTCCCCCCTTTCCTGGAAAGTCCACACTTTCCAGGAAAGCAAGCCACCCAAATTGAGTGTTTTTCAAAAATACTGATTATACAACAAGATGTCACTTCCACTTCCACAATATTCAAAAACTAATCCCTACTTTTAATTTTCTAATGTAGCAGCAATGTTTCAAACCCACAGTTCGTTAAAACTGTGAATACCTGAACTAATTTACTCAACTTTATAAATTGTGGATGCTAAACCTTAATTTCAAAAATGGAAGAAGGAGCGCAGAAAGGTTTTAGAAGTTGTTTTTCAAACACGAAGAGAAACTGTCAGCCATCTTTTTTTTTTTTTTTTTTTTAGACCGCCACTCAAGTTGACCATTGTTACCGTATGCCAAAAAGTAAATGTCCTCTCCTCTTTTTCACTCTCTCTTTTTTTTTTTTTTTTTAGCACAAGCGTCAGCCGACACTCGCACAATGTCTCTCAAAAATAATGTCCAATGTTCAAGAAAAGCACAAAAATGTTGTATCCTGAGCAACCAAAATCAGTCTTTGTAGTAGTCCACAGGCCATCTGATCGCAAAAATCTGTCAGAAGCGTTACCGAGAACCAACCTTGTAGAATACAACCCTTGTAATTACACTCACTGCGGAAACCCATGGGTTGGAAAGCGTCTGCTGGCCTCCAGTCCGGTAGCTTGCTGGAGATAAAACGGGTGCCGCTGATGCTGTCCTGGAGGTGCCCCATACGACAGCTGCCCCTGCTGGTAGTTGAGTGGCATCCTCATCCCTTGGGGAATGCCTGAAGTGGGAGCAAAGCTGACACAATTTCGAGCAAGGTGCCGCTCGCTTCCGCAATTATAGCATCTGTAGCGTGCACAGTCCTTCCCGTAATGATGCATACTGCCACACTTAAAGCAACCACTGTAGTTCAGCGGAGGGTGTGTTGGAACCCTGCCGGGGTTGGCGTCTCTAGGCAAACTGTCCTTCTGAGACTGCGGAGTTGATGCCACAGTCAAAGCCTTCACCTGTTGTTCGAGATATTTTAGCTGTAGTTGTTGCAACTGTCTAGCGGTTTCTTTGGCTTTACGCCGTTGTGCCTCGACTTTAGCACGGAAGGAATTAACATAATGTACTACGTAGGCTATATACTCATCTAAAGGACAACTAAAACGATGAAACTTATTTTCCAGTTCAGTCTGCACCTTGCCTGGCAGGCCGCGTTCAATCATGTTCCTCAAGTAATATTGGTGCAGTCTATTGTCGTCAACACGTGAAAAATAACATCCAACGACCTCTCCCCACGCCTCATATGCACGGCGCACGTAACCGTACGGATTTTCCGTCTCAGCCAGAGGAGAAAAAAATACCTTTGCTGGGTCAAAGTTCTCAGGTGTCAGAGTTCTCACCACTGTCGACCTCCCTGGGGTACTGTAGCTTGCAGAACCTGCAGGCCTTGGAGACACAGATGTATAC
Organism: Benthosema pterotum; assembly: GCA_039105355.1. NCBI lineage: Eukaryota > Metazoa > Chordata > Actinopteri > Myctophiformes > Myctophidae > Benthosema > Benthosema pterotum. The sequence continues at coordinate 4,337,698 of CM076972.1, read as the reverse complement.
GCAGGTGGAGGGCTTGCACGTCCACCAGCTCCACCCAGTCCTTGACGTCCGTCTAGGACCCCTTCCGTCGACCCTGAGGTGTAAATGTCCTCCTCCTCGAGTAGTGGGTCGATTGTCGTGGTGCCCTCGGAAACAACTGGATCCAAGGAGCTTGAGACCTGAGTATCAACGGCACGCTCCCCCTCATTGGGAATTTGTGGCACAGACGAAATATTATCCTGTACAGGCAATACGGTAGCTGAGTGTTTGGCCAAATCCTTACACATTTTCTTTCCCCGTTGAAGAAACAACTTCATAACTTTCTGCTCTTCCTTAACCTTGTTCTTCAAAAAAATCTCATAGTTACGGACACGGATTTGTAAATCACTAATAAAAACTGGACAAAATATGTTTTCCTTTGGCCAAGGCCGAGTATTAACAGGACCATGTAATTCCCACCTACTCATAATTGAGGATAACTCCTCGATTAGAGTACAGTCATTCTGAATGAAAGCTTGATGACTTGATGATGCCATAATCAGTATTTCAATGTTGAGTTCAGAGTTATTGAGCTACAATAGGTGTCACGTTAATCAACCTCAAGTACTAACTATAAAACTATCAAAAATATCCCCCCTTGGTTAACAGGGAACATACGAAAAAGTTCAAAATTGTCTGCCCTCTCACAGGCTGTTGTCTTACTCCGAGAATTGCTGTGCAGCAGAGTCACTAAATAATGTATGTTATGCAAACTTATGTGTCATGCTTATGTTTATGGTGTACACGCATACATAAAGAACACGTGTGGGATATGTCATAAAATGTCTACAGGCTGAAAACAGGTAAACGAAATGGATGATTTTGAGCTGGACTTTGAAAACACAATTATACCTGAACCTAAATTTAGATTTTAGCAATGCCAAAACGAAAACTACAATACGCTTTACTTAACCATGCAGGGATGACTCAGTCCATGCAGACACAATGCTTCTTCTGAAAAAAATAGCAGAATAATTACTACAACCAAAAAATCTACACTGAGCAGACAAAATTGGGACCCCATAAGAGTGTTAAGGTTAGAAAACAAACATTATCCATGCAACAAAAGAGACCAACCACCAAATTAGTAGGAAACACCCAAAACTGGATAAAATGAAAATATTTCAAACTCACATACTGTATTTGTACAGACTGTGGAGAGAGTTCAACCAAATGTACAACTATCTGGTGTTACCAAAAGAAATGGTTATAACAGGAGTACTAAAAATGTAAATGGTCTAACTGTGGTCAACTGAAAATATCAGTATCAAATTATGGTTACCAGTTGTAATTCACCAATAATTAGCAACTTATAGCAGAGAAAAAAATGTGTCTCCACTTACTCACTCAAGGTGAAAAAAAAAACCTGATTCACAAATGATACTCACCAACCATGCCAATCAACATGCATACTGAAAGATAAAACTGAAAACACAATTAACATACAATACCAAATGGGAGTTTAGGAAAGTATGCAATTAAATATTCTACAGACAATTCTAAGACTAAATTTTAACAAAGGTGTTTGTCTAAAAACACCAATACACTGGAACTAAAGTTATGTAATTGATAATTTCTCTAATCATCAAGTGGCTGGTGCAACTTAAATAATCCACAACAATACTTGATTTCGAACTTTAACTCTCATGGAATAATAAACAAAAATAAAGAATGGATGGCTTAAGAAAAGTCACCCAATAACTTAACTATCTTAATCACTAGCCAATGAGGCTAGCTACATCTCAGCACACGGACATGAAAGAAAACCACACCAAGGTGTGATAAGCAAAACTATTTGCATACTATACTGGTGAAACAATGGGACCCTAACCCTAACCCTTGGGGGGTGGTTACGCCACCCCAAGACAATTAACATAGACCCAGACAGTATTCTTGATTACCCCCAAACAAACAACACACGTTTAAAATGAACTGACAAAGAACACAAACAGGCTTAAACATATGCTAGTCATTATAATGCCTAAATGAACCTAAAAATCTTTCACAGCCAGACGCGACAGGCCTCCGTTTTGGCCAATCAAACGAAGTCCCTGGGCGTACGTCCACCGCACGTCCACTGTGTCTTTCTAAAAAAGACTCCCATTTACACAAAGACAACGAAGTCACAACACTAGTAAAACCCTGACGAAACAAAAACAAACAACCACAAACAACATACGGTATACCTTTCACAAACAAACATTTAACAAAAATCCAACACAAACAACAATACTTCCCCCCTTCGAAACAGATATCAAAATCTGTTTCGACCCAACTCCAAACAAAACCATGGCCTCACGCCCTAACACCACAAATCGCAGCGTTACAAACCATTCGTATATCCTTCTCAAAGGATACACAATAAAACATTATTAGGAACAACTACCGCTGTAACTGATAACACCATTACACACCCATGATGACTAAATGACAGCCATCACCCACCAATTCAGCACGCACGCACACAGACACACAAAACACACACGCAATCACACAAGTGCCTGCGCACACGCAAGCAAACACGCACACACTAACAGGCGCGCACGCACACACACAGCCACACGGACGTACCCCTTCATGCCCATCTCACACCAAACAGTAACCCATACCACATCTGCCAACCACCAACTTCACTTAACCCTCCAACCAGCTCCAACCACATTTCTCAGCATCCATCTTAACCAACTTACCAGATCCTTTTCAACGACGCACACACTTCCCCTAACCAACCCCATCAACTTAACTTAAACATTCCAACAGCGCACAACCCTCGAACCACCAAATCAACCTACGAAATCCTTTTCAATCAACCACGTACCAGCACAAAGAAGACGCCATCCCATTCATACATACACATGTAAGCATCGAACGCCGCACAACAAAAGAACTCACTTACTCACCACCAAGTAACAATACCAACGGAAAATCACCGAACGCCAAGTAAGCAAACCACAAGAGAACATTATAAAAGAATAATAAAAAAAAATGCATAAAAAATGCATTGACATAAAAACGTCTTATAAAGTCGAAATATTAACACAGAACCAAGAAAAATAAAAAACAAGGTATGTCTAAGAAACACCCGTAAACGCCTTTAGGTCCTTTGAATACAAAGAATAAACTCCACCACACATTGTACCGCAACTCTCAAAACCGGTGAGTTTTATCTGAAATGGCGCACAGACGAAACTATTCAACACAACACAATAATTCCGCGTTGCCAAGAGAAGATCCACCCGGGCTACAGGTAGCGATCACTGTAGCCGTCTGGTGGCCTCTGGATGAGCCTACACCAGTCTCAGTCCCTAGTGGGACCAGACCTCTTTGCCAACCTAAGCCCTACAACCACGCTCTCGACACCAGAAAACACAGCTGCAGTATAGACCCCCAGTTAACAAATGCCCTATCAGCCCGTGTAGACAGCACTGCCCCAAGTGTCTAAAGACAGAGTGTCCGGCCTGATAATGAAAGATTCACGACTTTTTAACGGAACTAAGGCAAATATTCACCCCATTGTATCGTGCTTAAAATTAATAATAAGAAAAAAATATATACAACCAACAAACAGCCTATTCGCGCAGTTCAAACCGACCCTTCCTATTTGCCTCTCAGAAAGCCCTGTCCTATGCAGGTAATAGGTAAAAGAATATGCCCTAACATAAAGTTCTTCACCATGGAATACGGGATATAGACTTCCCGCCATCACGACGTTTTACGACAACCGGCTAACGCGCGTACGATAGCCGCCGTAAAAAGAACCGTGCATACAGACATGCACACAGTACAGAGTGAATAATATGGCAAAAGAAAACAATGGAAAAAACAGAACCATGTCGAAAAAGGTCCACGGGAAAAAAATAAAAATAATTGGTGAACGAGTGGGGAAAAGGAGTCCACTCGGTTGTTTCTGTGCCGACTAGAAGAACAAAACACGAGAACAAAGAACAAAGAAGTCCACCACCAGCCCCCTCCTGCACAAAAACGCTCGACAAAACCGACTCCCCAAGCAAATCCTTCCATACTTCCGACGAGACCCAGGTTCTGTACTGCTAAAACAAAGCCCACTCACAGTCGTTCAGAAATATAAAATAAACTGAACTTACCGTGAAAAGGCTTCGGTAGGCACCGGGCCAATGCACCACTTTTGAGGAGAATTTTCAGAGGGCGCCGGTAGCCGGGCGGGTCGTGCAGGAGGAGAACCGAAGAAAATGAGGACTCTTTTGTAGACGTGTTTGGTAGATCCAGAAATGCTTGTTTTTATTTTGTAAAACACGAAGCAAAATCGGCACAAAGACAGCACGGAAATCGCGTGCGTGGCTAAATACAATGATCACTAGGTCCAATTCATGATACAGAGTAAAGAGCTCCCGAAATGTCTGTGTACTATTGTTTTATACAGTAAGGACACAACAAAGACCCTCCTCCCCAAGGCGGAACAGGGTGATAAGTTCCTGTTTTTACAACCAATCACCAACTGTTTCCGGCACAGGGAGGCGGGGCTTCCCTACAGACTGGACTTCCCTTCTGTAAAGTTAAGGCTACACTAAGCATTTTAATGTTACTTTTAAAGTACACTTATGCATAAACGGAAATCAAATACTGTTCATTGATGATACAAATTAAACAAAGGAAACAATGAACCTAACCTAAAATGAATAAATGAGCCAATGTTCAGATACTATTAAAGATGAATTCAAAACACTTTGTTAATACCCTTATAAAATAAATGTTCTCCTTAGTGTAAACAATCTCTGTAAATTAAGTCACTAGATTAACCAGTTCAGATATTATTCCTTTTGCTTCACGATGCCCTAGATGTTTTAAAACATCCAAGACATCTTTTGTAGGAATTAATATTGTTTTGAAAGGGTTACTAAGTGAGTTACTAGTTTAACCTGATTTTCCCAATAAAGTGATATCACTTGCTTAGCTAATTCAAAATGACTATCCTATTACTTTGATCGGTAGCAGATTACATAGGATATATATATATACATGCCACCTTTTTAGGACGCCATGATATTAAATTAGTTAAAATAGTGAACCTTTAGCCAGAATAGTTTTTAAAGAAACAGCCAATCTGATACATTCTAAATTCTATGCATGTATGTAACTTAGCACTTTGAGATAACAATTTGAATAGCACAGCTTGTGAGCCGGCTTCAAAGCTTTCAGGTGCTAAAACCCTATTGTCTCTGAGTCTCATTGTTCTTGGTGACCTTTTGTCACCAGCTGTTCCAGACTGTATGTCTCTGATGTGGGGGTTGTCACCCCAAAGTTTGAGTTTTTATGACTTCACCTGAAAATACATATTAGCATGTAACATTACTGAATTAGCTAGTAATTATGAATTATGATCATAATATACATCACCTCCACATCCAAATATTTTTTAAATGACTTTGGCTATGTGTGTACCAATTTTCACGCTTTTCTCAAAAAGTGAACAATCTGCCCTAATAAGAGAGCTAAACCGCTCCACTATAGTGTAGGAGTCTGTCTGAGACAGACTGGGCTCACAAATGGGCATAGCTGGAAGAACCGTTGACCACGTTAAAACTCACACAGGGGATGCGAGCATCTTATATGATATTATAGCCGTTAGTGCGCAACACTGATGGACGGGTCGTTATACAGATTGATTGCACCTGCATTATGGAAAAAGATCGACAGCTACTTTCATTTCATGACAAATTGTACCGGTATGAAGAAGAAGAATATCCCTACATATATAAAGGTATATTTATGAGTGCCACCCCAATATTGAGAAGAAAAAAAAATCTCCAAATAATAGCCAAATAGGCCTCCAAATAATGCCTACTATTTGAGCCACTGACCAGGGACCTTATTGATCCTCTCACAACGCAGTGATAAAATAGAACTAGCCTATTATGTTGAATGACAGAGTAGTTCTATTTATTTGTGAGTCTAATATTTCTGAAATATTATAGACTCAGACATTCATTCAACATAGTAGTTCTATTTTAGAGAGAGAGAGAGAGAGAGAGAGAGAGAGAGAGAGAGAGAGAGAGAGAGAGAGCAGTGCCGCGTGCTACAGCCTTAACGAAATGCGATCCGTTAGTGCGGTGGTTTTCAACGAGTTGTCCGGGGACCACCAGTGGTCCCTGAGAGGATTCCAGGTGGTCCCCAGCTAAATGATGGACAGTTGCCAAATGGACACTTATAGATCTGTACTCTTCACGCTCTCAAGAGTGAAATTATAGGCTATTTAAACATCTGAATTAGACTAATTCATTTTCAAGAACAAAATGCAGTAGAATTGTCATTTTGACCAACGTTTTACCAGTTATTTCCTAAATTGTGGACCAAAACTTGAAAATCCTTAGTTTTGGGTCAGAGAGAATGAGAGACTGAAGTCGACACCAAATGGTGGTCCGTGGCAAATGGTGGTCCGTAACAGAAAAAATATTGGGCCCTGGTGTGAAAAGGCGTGTGTAACTGAGCGTTGGCACAGCCGCGCGTGCATTTTAGATCCCGATTTTAGGTCTGTGCGTCCGTCCGTCCGTCCGTCCGCCCGCCCGCCTGCCTGCCTATCAGCTCAGCTGTAAACAGCAACACGTGGCTGTGTTGTTGTTGGACACTGTACTGAACACATTACGGACACAGCTTCATGTCGGGAACATTACATGTGCCCATGCCGATGCTTTATGTTATAGGCCTACATAGTCTACATTATTGGTATAGCGTGACATACAGTGAGGAGCCTATGTGCAACTTTAATAAGGCTCTAAGACTCTAAGGCTAGGCTATAATATCTGTAGACTTTACGAAATGAATAAATAAACACGGGGAGGGGTTCGGTCGGGGGCGATAGAGCAGCAGAGGGAGAGAAGGGGCGCGCGCGTTTGGGCGGGGGGGGGGGCGTGCGCTATTGATTGGTTGCGGGGGGGGGGGGGTCGGAATGGCGATGTCTTTAGTAAAATGGGAAAACATCACCATTCCGAAATCACATTATTTCGAAATGGGGGGGCTTCGGAATGGGGATGCTTCGAAATGGAGGTGTTTCTAAGTGGCGGTGTTTCGGAAGGCGCCCCGCCCCCGGCAGGCAGGCAGGCAGGCAGGCAGGCAGGCAGGCAGGCAGGCAGGCAGGCAGGCAGGCAGGCAGGCAGACAGACAGACAGACAGACAGACAGACAGACAGACAGACAGACAGACAGACAGACAGACAGGCCACCACGCAAAGAACCAGCGAGGAAAATTTGCGAGGTAGATAATGGAACGTTATAAAGAACCAATTGTGAGAGACATGGCTTTAACTGGTTCTAGATTCTGATATTACACTCTAGTTTCTGACACTAGATTCTAGTTTCTGAGGCTACATTCTACTTTCTGACTCTAGATTCTAGCTTCTGACACTACATTCAACTTTCTGACTCTAGATTCTAGTTTCTGACACTACATTAAAGTTTCTCACACTAGATTCTAGTTTCTGACCTTAGATTCTAGTTTCTGACACTACATTATAGTTTCTGACACTACATTATAGTTTCTGACTATAGATTCTAGTTTCGGACACCACATTCTACTTTCTAACACTAGATTTTACTACTTTCTGATAATAGATTCTAGTTTTTTTCTGAAAAAAATCCATGTTCCTGTGTCAGTGATGCTCAACATGTTTTATAGTGATGACCACCAGAATTATCAATATTTGGCTGCGGACCCCCATCTGAAACGTATTCTTGGGATCCCGCAGAAGCAGAGATTTGGAACAGCAAGGAAGAGTTGCGAGATAGATAACGGAAACGTTAAGAAACCTGTTGTGAGAAACACAGCTTTAAAAACAACCACAGCAGAGATATACACAAACCTGGCAGATGGTGATTTGTTTCTAGTTTACTACTACCCTCCGTTATCTGACACCTTAAGCCACAGCAAGCCTTTCCTGCATTCAGTCCCACCAACAACCATTATTCACAACCATAAAAAACAGGAAATAAAAATATAGACTTGGGGAATATAAATACATATAAAAGATTAAATCCAAAGATAATGCCACATGTTAGACATAAAATAAAATACCACCACCGAATATATACAGGATATACTCCATTTAAAATACATTAACTCACACTCAGTGGTTGGTGCTGTCGCCCTCACAGCTAGAAGGTCCTGGGTTCAATTCCCGCTAGGGACACTGTGGCTGCTGGTGTCTCCGCCAGTCATCAGTGGTCATCTAGGGTAGATACCCTCACATGTTCTCCCCGTGTCCCCTAGGGTAGATACCCTCACATGTTTCTCCCCGTGTCCCCTAGGGTAGATACCCTCACATGTTCTCCCCAGTGTCCCTAGGGTAGATACCCTCACATGTTCTCTCCCGTGTCCCCTATAGGGTAGATACCCTCACATGTTCTCCCCGTGTCCCCTAGGGTAGATACCCTCACATGTTCTCCCTGTGTCCCCTAGGGTAGATACCCTCACATGTTCTCCCCGTGTCCCCTATAGGGTAGATACCCTCACATGTTCTCCCCGTCCCCCCTGTCCCCTATAGATACCCTCACATGTTCCTCCCTGTGTCCCCTAGGGTAGATACCATCACATGTTCTCCCCGTGTCCCCTAGGGTAGATACCCTCACATGTTCTCCCTGTGTCCCCTAGGGTAGATACCCTCACATGTTCTCCCCGTGTCCCCTAGGGTAGATACCCTCACATGTTCTCCCCGTGTCCCCTAGGGTAGAACCCTCACATGTTCTCCCCAGGGTAACTGCCCCTCGTCAGGTGTATAGAAGGCAATTTGGACTTCTCATGCATTGAAGGAAGCATCAGGCCAGTCCACTGCCTCCCCATGCAGGTCGATGAAGGCTTTTGTACCCATACAAAACATGCAACTGAATTTTGTATGTTTTACATGAAACTTATAGTTAATATCAATAGTATTTTTTTTTTTTGTAAAGTGGCTTTATTCTCTTATGAGGATTTATGAAAGGTGGCACTTTCAAGAGAGGAGAGCCCAGAATCACATTAGGTAATTGGCACTGGTTGAAAAAAAAAAAAGGTTTACAAAATCGTGGGGATAAAAAATTTAGAGTGAAAAACACTATTAACTCAACCAATTTTTGAGCACTGTGTTCCAGTGTATTAACTCCCACCACATTGTGAGCTTGTAGATTTGATCTTTTCTTGAGGTCAGGATAAGATGGGCATCGAATAACATTCTGATATCCTGAGGCCTGTAAATAGATGGAGACGACATTTAAAATACAATAAAAAATGGTCAAATAAAGGGTACAAACAAAAAATAACAATATTCCAGTCTAGACTGTTGTTGTGGAAGCAGAGATACTTTAATGTCGGCAGCATAAGCTCCTCCGTGTTTTTTATCAGGGCATTTTAGCCAGTGTTTTATTTTAAGCAGTGGTTTTCTGGGGTGAGAGCATTATAGGCTGAGGTACCTCTGACGAAGAAAAAAAGAGCAGGCTGAATAAACTAATGAAAAAAAGGAAAGCCATGTCCATTTATTTGTATCTCCCCCGACTCTTTTGAGATTATAAAGAGCAAAATACAAAGAAAAAAAGGAGAAAAGACTCACCTACACACTGCAGTATGTATGAGGTCATCCTCCGCACAGGTTTTAAGTCCAGAGGAGCAATTTCATACTTTATGTTAATACTGAGAAGTTTTTTTTAACCCCTTTCTGTAACTGAATGCATTTTGTGTGTTCCAACGCATTATGTTAAACTTCAGCTATTGAAAAATATCAGATCTACAAGCTCAACAGCGCGCCACCGAGTGCGCGCTGTGAGCTTGTAGTCTGATATTTTTTTGAAAAATTGTGAAGAAAAATCTTTAAATACTGTATGTTATTTCAGATTCAAACATTTCTGGG